>PVLD010017578.1:0-41470 GCA_004027595.1 Dinomys branickii
GTCTGACTAAATTTGCATGTCTGTATATGGGTCCATACATCTACAATTCGAAGATATCAATGGATAAAGCAATAACCACTGTTGAGACCATATCACCTTGTCTATAGATTAGTTGTGATTGTACTATTTTCTATGATAATTGGTGTCTGTTTGTCAATATGTTTTTGTACTTTTATGTTTCTAAAATAAAAAAAAAGTTTTAAAATACAAAAAAAATAAAAATAAAAATAAATTGCTAAACTATCTGAGCTGGGCTCCAAATTGCGATCCTCCTTCCTCAGCCTCTCTGATTGCTGGAATCATAAGTATGCACAACCATACCTGGTTTAGAACTACTATTCAGGCAAGAACTAGGCTTCAAAGGTATTTCTGAGCACTAAAGAAAAGAGGACTAGGCTTCAGTGCTGTTAATGATAGGTAATGGAGAAGCCTGTGAAGACTACGTTTTCTTCCTCTTTATTTTCTTTTCTTTTTGAAGAGTAGAAAGAATTAATTGAGAGAAAGATTCTGTCTGAAAGGGATAGTAAGGAACACAGAAAATGGGTTGCCCACTGTCTTTGGTTACTTTTCTTTCGTTGCTGACACAAAATACCCAACACCCAAAATGAAGGAAGGAAAGGTTTATCAAGGTTACACTGTGTGGAGGTTTCAGTCCATACTTGGCTGGTTCTGAGGCAGAGTGGCACATCACAGAGGGCAAATGTTCATGGCAGCAGAGCACAGCAAATAAACAACCAGCAAAAGGGAGGAATGGCGTCAAAAGCCGCCTCTTTCCTTACCCTACATTGTGAACAGCTTAACCCCACCCAAGGGGAGTGTAGCACTCACAAAATCTCCCTGACCTCTTCCACAGGCTCAGGATGTACACAAAGTAAGCACCCTGGCTTCCTGCTGACTCACTCAGCCAAACCTCTAGACTCCCCAAGTTGACACAATGTATCAACTATAACACCCACCAACCCCACTTCTTAATGGTGCTTTATTGAGCAAAGCCACAAGCTGAGGGGAGCTTAAGGTGGGACAGAACTAGCATCAATCAATAAGTTTACAAAGATAGTCACTTAGGTAATACTGATCCCATGGAAAATCATAGAATGAGTGTAAGGTGGGGCAAAATTATTGTCAACCAATAAATATACAGCAAGCATAGTCCCTAGGGTAATATTGATTAAATGGGGATCAAGTGGGTAAACAATTCCCTGAGCAAGTGCACCTGGGCAGACAGGGACTTTCCTGGAGGGTTTGGTCCTCCACCTCAAGGTGAGTGATGCCTACGTAGAATATCAATCACTGTTGTTCATCCCCAGTGGAAGTATATGGGTGAGTACTTCTTTTTTCTCAAGCCTGACCTTGAGTGAATGTACCTCCAGCCACAGTTGTCTTATGCATTGACCTTTTGAGGGTTCAGCCCTGTCTGTCTACCTACAATATTTCTACCTAACTTAGCTGTCTATGATATTCCCTCCACTGAAGAAGCACCCTTAACTGCTGTGAGGGGGCAAGGGTCGAAGATCAATCTGGCCAGTTCCAGCTGAAGAGGGTTGAAGTTGTGATCAGCAGAGATACCACACTGGGGGTCTATCTAAAGGTTCTCACTGGGCACCAGGTGTTCTTGTCTTGGGTAGACGTATAACTTTAAGTCTCCATCCAGTTATGTTGGTGGAAGACCTCCAAATGATACAGAGGAATGAAACTCCCAACTTTGTAGATGTCCAAAATGCTGAGTTCTTGTTCTTTAAAAAATATATATATATAGTAATGAATTCTAGGAATAATGGAGGTTAAGAGTAAGAAGAATTTACTGAAAGAAAGCTTCTGTCCCAGAGAGACAGAAGGAGGCTCAGAAAGCAGTCTACCTCTGCATTCTCTTCTGATTGAAATAGAAAGTCATCATCACAAGGTTATTTATTGACAGACCACAGACAAAAACCCACCATTCCTAACTCTCAGTCCCATGACCTTGATGTTGAATGTAGTGCATTAGTTAGGTGTGGAATCCCCTGCTCTGGTACTATGCTGTAATGCATCTCTCTCCCATGCCTGGGTGTCTGTAATACTCTGTCTCATTGACAGTGTTCATGGAGGACTAATAATATTTTCTTCCTGGTGAAAATACATCAGTGCATTATTGCATGATGATAGTTGGTTTTGTAATTCTTTTCTGGCATGACTGCTTCACTGAAATTTATCTCTTCACAAAAGGTAGAATGACTGGTTCATTTCTAATTTTTCCTTTCAAGCAAACATATGGTTCTGTTTAAAGCTGTCCCTGTTTGCAACTCACAGTTGAGGTTTTTGGCACTCAGCATAGTATCTTGCAATTATACTTAGTTTAGCAAGGACATTTTGCTTTAATAGCAGAATGCATGAAATTTTAAAAAAAAGTTCAAGTCAAATTTATTGGCTGTTGAGAGCCCTTCAGAATGTAGACGTCTGGTCTGCAGGAATTCAATGGATTTCTGTTCTTGGTACCTGCACTCTCTTAGGTGTTCTGGTCCCACCCCCAAACTCGAGCCAGTACATGAAAGCATGTGAGTGTTGTACAAGCTTTTGTGTTAATCTATCCCACATGGAGTAGGTATGAAACAGACAGCAAATTTGCTTGAAGCCTTGGGCAGGCGTTTGTTTGTCATGTAGCAGCACCACCAAGGGACTTTTGCAGCAATGAAGGGAAAAAAATCAACAAAGAAAAGAAAATACAAGAATAAAGTGTTCCTAGCAGGCCACATGCAGTCTAAAAAGAATTGTGTTTGTGATGTCTATCAACCTACTACCCACACTACAGTATGTGTTCACAGGCACACAAACAGAATGTCAGAAAAGGAGTGGGGTCCTCCATCCCTGTGCCTGTGAGACACAGATGTCACCCATTTCTGTGTCTAACTGCAGGCATCAGACCCAGAAATAGCAATGATTCAATGCAACTCAACAGTATCCCAGCGCCACATGGCTGTTAATAAAACACAGGAGTTCTGCAAAAGTCATACAGATGCATGCAGAAAACCCTCTGTCACTGAAGCAAAACTATTTTATCTTTTAAGTGCTGAATTTTGATCAAGTGGAAGAGGTGCTGAGAGCTATTGGTGGTTTAAATATCGAAACCCAATGCAGTCAGTGCTGACACCATTTCACCGCAGGTGACAGAGAGTGGAGGTCTGTCTGAGCTGGACCCCAGAAGGTGATGACATCTGCCTTGAAGCAGACGTGCTTATGCATCTGGCTAGGTTGAAGGGCAGGCTGAGTCTCTGGCAGGACACTTTGGATGTTAACACCAGGCACCAGCTACATTTGTTCCGTTCTGGGGCTTCACACAAGCCCTTTTCCTTGTTTGCTAGATTTCAAACCACTGGTTCCCAAAGTGGCCAGGTTTCTTGTGGATGATTTTTTCCCTTCACTTGTCTTTCCATAGTTCTTATGAGCCCTAGAATCCTATCAGGTATGAATGCAGATCTCCTGTATACAATGAGCCCAGGCAAAGCCAAGAAAACCATTTATCCATTGGAATGTGCGCCCCGGTGGGCTTGGGAGGAGCAGGAGTGGGAGGTTGGAATCTGTAAAATCTTTCGGCTCTGAGACCTTAATTCTATGAGAGGCCACTCTCAAGATGCCTGGTGACCCTCATGATCAGCTGTGCTCCTTCCTGCTGGGGAGAGTGACGCAGGAGAACTCAGATCTCTTTGTCCCTCAACCCAACATTCTGCTGGTTGACATATGTCTGTCTAGTCAGGCCCGAGTGCTTGCCAAGTACCAGGCCCAAAGGAGGTGGAAGTGAGCAGACTGGAACTAGGGAGGCAGACATTACTCAGTAACCATAGCAAAAGTGTTGCTCAAAAGCAATCTAAGAGGTCTGGAGAACTAGTATACCATTCCAAGGGCCATGTAATAAAGGAAAGAGGCATCAACTGGTAGTCAGGGAGGACTTCCTGGAGGAAGGGATGTTTGAGCCACATTCCCACTAGAAAGGGTCAACTAGAGAAAGATGGAGGGGGCTTTCCTGGAGAGGTAAAATTTTATGACCACAGCAGGTTGTGGCATGGAGAGGATTTGGGGTGTGGGTGCTAATTCTGGACCACTGGGTAACTCTGACCCCAGTAAGAATTCTGTTCCTGAGCCTAAGTGATAGGGAGAAACTGCCAATGGTTTCATACCCATGGTTAACATAATCCAATCAGAACCTGTGAGGAGGATCAATTTGGCATCCACTTTCCTAGATGAAAGTAAAGAGAAATAGTTTTGTTTTTCTTTTTTAAACTAAGGCTTGAGCCCAGGCCTCCAACTGAGCTGCCTCCCAGCCCTTCTTCATTTTGACACAAGGTCTCACTAAGTCCTTAAGTTGCCAAGGCTGAGCTGGAACATGCCACCCTCCTGCTTCAGCCTCCTAGAGTGCAGGTTACAGGTGTGTCCCACCATGCCCAAATGCAGGGGACACACAACACAAACAAGGCATGGAGGGTCCTCAGCTCAGCCACAGGATTCTCCTTTCTGTAGAGTAATGGTACTGTGGCCTAAATGCTAGGCTCTTACGTGTTCTGGTGGGGGGGGGCGTCCCCTCTATTGCTTCCCTTCTCTTATCTGGAGGAGGAAACAGAGACCTGGCAGATACTTGGAGATCGGCTGGATTCTGGGGCCCACGCAGGGTCTGTGCTGTGAATGGCCACCCTAGAGTCTGATGCGAGGGCTTTTGAGGAGGGATATGCAGAGATTTACAGCGACACCTCGGGGAGGGGCTGACAATGTGAAGCATCCCCTGTAACAGACAGGAAAGCTCTTTGTAAATGCAGAAGTGCCATATAAATAGGCAGGATTACGCTAACCCACACATCCGGATCTGCTATCTTCAGATGCTGAGTCATGCAACCCGCGTAATCCATGCCTGGACCGTGGCTTTTTAATTCATTCATTTCCAAGACTTTCTTGGCATCAGCTAACCCACAGGGCTGGGTCTGGCAGCCAGTGAGCTCCGCATGTCCTAAATAGAAGCTGGGCCTGTCAGCTGGGGCTGGCAGGAGGATTCCTGGGCCTTGAGGGCTTCCCTGGCTCTTAAGGTTTTATCTCTAAGCTGAAGGAGAAGGGCTTGATTTAGGCTGGAGGATTCCCAAGGAGCAGTGCCTCTCCTCTCGGGTCCTGAGCCCTTCTGCCTCCCTGTGCTGCTTGCATGGGTCCCCAGCCACTTCCTGATGGGATCTCAGCAAAGACACAGGAGGCCAGGCAGAGTCACAGTCTCCACCTTGCTGTGAGGGGGCAGGGAGGTCAAGTTTTGGGGACCCTTTAAATGAATTTTCTAGGCTGCCTGAGACTGGGTGACTTGAAAACAGCTGTGTTCAGTAGCTGGAGAGTGACACTAGGTGGATTTGGCCCAACTCAAGGGCGCCGGGAGAAAGTCTTGGGCAAGCGCAGGGCAGGGGGCTTCCCTATACCCCTGTGGTCAGGACTGGTACTGCCCCTGCAAGTATAGCAGGGATAATCAGAAAATACAGTAAATGTTTACTTAAAATAACTGTAGTATCGTAAAGCGCACATTGCCATGAATCCCCCTCAAAATTTTTCCCCACACTCATCCCATCATTCTTGTCACTTTCTTCAGCAGCTCTTGTCATCCTCTTTCCTAACTGTCATCTGAAGTGTGATCACAAATACAGTGAATGCTGCAGCCAAGCACCCATCCAAAGGAAAGGCCAGCTTGTAAGAACACGATGCTGTGTCCCCATGCACTTTGTTCGCTGGAGTTGGCACCATACAACTTCTGGCTCTTTCCTAAATGACCATGAAAACGAGGTGTTTTGAATCCACTCAGGACACTGAGGCTGCCGAAGACCCCCAGGAAAGTGGACGCTGGAGCTGCTGCGGGAAGTGGCCAGGAAGGTGGGATGAGCAAAGGAGTGTGCTTTGAATAAAGGGATTTTGAGGGGATTCATGACAATGTATCTTTTCTTCTCATTTTTTTCTTTAAGCAAACGTGTCTGTCAGCTATACTTGTGGTCAAAGCTGGAGTTGAAATGCAGGAAGGTGTAAAAGAATTTCAACCAGCGTTTCCTCTCCGGGGCTGCAGTGACATTGTTCCTGAAGACCAAGGGTTGAGTTCCCGCTTTGTCCCATTCATGGAATTCTATGAAATCCTTAACACCGCTGCTGCTACTTAGGATGCTGAACCTGAGGCTCAGCAAGGCAAGCACTTCGTCCCCAGTCCCACAGCAGACCCAGCAAATCAGGCTTCAGCCCCCGCCACCTAGCGTCCAGCGCTTGTCTTTCTCCACACTGTGAGTTCCCCATGGGCCACCTTCCCATGACATGTTGCCCTTGGGCACCTCAGGCCAGGGTCGGTCTTAAATCTTGGGTCAAACTCTCTTGATTGCTGCTTATCCCCTTCTCCAACACAACTGTAATATTTTATATATTTCTCTCCCAGAATGAAGAGAAAGAAAATTGTTACCCAAGTATGGGCAAAACTATACCATGAAAACAATAACCCAAAGACACATTACTAAAGCAGTGCCGTACCAAATAGATTTTCAGCCAAAGTTAATGGTAGAGATAAAGGAGAATATTTCATAAAGAGAAAATATTTGATGGTTAAGACATTGTGTATGAGCATATGCATCTAACATTACTTACCAAGTGAGTCAGAGGAAGGAGAGGGGCTTCTAATGGGTGTCTTTTGGGGATATCAGTCAATTCTAGAACAGTGTGCACTGCTTTGTGAATACTCTCATGAAGGGATGGATTTATGTTATGTGAATTACAATCGAAATCTCTATCTATTATGAAGAAAAAACTAAAGAGGAACATAGATATATCTAGAGTTAACCTGCAGGACAAGAATACAGGGCAGTTATAAGCAGGGGACATTATATCTGACTATGAAATTCATTCTAGACTGATCAGCCAGAAAATATCAAAACTTGCCTAAGTTTCCAACCACATCAAATGTGGTGAAATTTTACTGACCCGTGTTTGTCACTTTTTCTTTTATTTTGTATACTATGGATTGAACCCAGAGCCTTCACACTGAGGAGTTTCCCCAGCACCCCTTAATATTTGATTATAAAACAGGATCTTATTAAGTCACTATATTTTTTTGGTTGGGCTCAAACTTGGAATTCTCCTTCCTCCGCCTCCCAGAGTATTGGGATCATGAGCTGTGCCATCACACCTGGCTTGTGCCTTTGTCCTTTGGATGAAATTCTGTGAACTCTTTTGCAGGTTAATTATGTCCTCAGTGGATATTTCATTTCATTTTTTCTTACTTGAATTTTCCAAATACATTTTTTTAGAAGTAAGGGGTGACTTTTAGGAAGTATTTTCCAGTTGGAAAATGAGATCTTTTAATATCTTTTCCTCTTCATTTGTTCATCAAGATCACTGGAGAGCTGATGCCAGGGAGTTTCCAGGCCCTATTATCTTAGGGCTCCTGAAAGTTGACTACTTCCCTAGATATGACCAGGAAGACTGACCAAGAGCCATCTGAGTGCATCTCTCACCATCCACAGAGGGGCGGTGATCTCACTGTCCCTGTTCCCCGTGGAATCCCTGGAGCAAGGCCAGGGCATCCCCAGTGCTCCTTTCTGAGCCCCAGGCCTGAGTGAGCCTGGCTCCCCCTGTTAATTACAGAGAAGAAACAGAGATTCAGGGGTCCTCATTTGGCCCAGGGTTCACATTAAAACTTAATTCTTTTACAATCTGTTAAATAATTGGTCTCTGCAGAATGCTATTGGCACATTGTAAATTGCATACGTAGCTTTCATTTCTATTTTTCAGGTTTTAGTCATTATTTTTGAAGCCATTCTGGAGAAACTCAAGCATGTCTTTGGATTTCTGCAGGCCTTGCTCAACTATGGAAATGTTTCTCTTGGCACTTTTTGTTTGTTTGTTTTGCTAACAGATAATCACCCTCATAGTCCCACTTTTCTTTCTATATTTAAAGGAAGATATTTTGTGAACCTAGGCTGAAATCTATGTTTCTCTGTATCCGACATACCCTGAGAAAATTCCTAAAGTTTGAAGCAATGGTTTTACTTTTGTTCAGTTGTAAAATGAGGATAAACATCTTCATCCCACAGGAAAATTAGGGAAGAGAGCTTATTTCCTTCCTTGTTATTGCAAAACCTTCAGAGTAATATTTTTATTCCCCTAAAAGGTAGTCTGTGCTCACCCAGGCACAGCGCTTTCACACTGTCATCCCAGCACACCAGCAGGTTGAAGCAGGAGGATCATAGTTTCAAACCAGGCCAGAGCAAGTTAGCAGCTTGGAGAGACCCTGTTTCAAAATGAAAAATAATTTTAGGAAGGGGGCTATCAATGTAGCTCAGTGTGAAGGTGCTTGGTCCCATCCCCAGTAATACACACACACACACACACACACACACACACACACATGAGATGTCTGTATTCAACTCAATAAACTGTAACATAACTAGGTGCAGCTCCCAATTTCTGGATGTCCTTAGGGCTGTGAATGACCCATACTGTTGTACCCTAGACCAGATCTACCTAGTTCCTGCCAGGAAATTCACTGGCATATTATTTTCTATGCAATAGTTACTTCACTGGTAGGTTAGAGACAAATAACACAAGGTTTGGTCTAGGTAGGTCAATGAATAGAATTATTTTGGAAGAAAAATCATCTAGTCAATTGATGGACAGTGTTCAGACCTGTAACATTTTTTTCTTGAAATTTCACACCATTTCACTATGTATTTTCTCCTTTAGGTCAGAATAACAGATGCAAAACTTGGAGAGTGTGGTGGAGTGGGGTCCCCTCACTGCTTCTGGGAAGAACCCCAATTTCCTAGTGTCTCCCAAGATCATGACATCAGTATCTTAAGTTCTGTCATGGTGGTTGAATCAAATGCATACAGGATTTATTTAAGTCTCAGCCTCCTTGACTTCTCCATGCAGCCATAGCCCATGATTTCACCGTGACTGTCTTCAGGCTCAGTCACAGGTGTCTTCTCTCCACATCTTTATACTTGGGCTGCCATTTTGATTTTCATGTTCTTTGATGCCCTCTGCTAGATGCTTGTGCTCTCTGAGCTGCGCCCAACTTCTCTCTCTTCCTTTGCTGTTTCTCTCATTGATTGTATACCTGATAAATACTTTCCTCCTCCCTTCTTGGGCTCACTCTGCACAGCAAGATTTTGTGTTTTATTTCTGGCGTGTTTGTTGAGCATTTGTAATAAGAATTTAAATCTGGAGACAAGGGAGCAGGGGAGAGATGTGGGCAGGAGGTAAGAAGAAGCACAGGAGGGAGGTTGGGTTGAGGAAGGAGGGAGCAGGTCCATGTGTGAGAAGGAAACTGCAGAGAGGCTTCAGTATGGACTTGAGGGATGGAGAATCACCAGAAGAGAGACCAGGAGCAGAAGTGCAGCGCTGCAGACCTGGTGCCTTAGAAGATTGTTGCTGGAGACACTGAGTCTGGTCTCTAGGGCATTCAGTCTTGATACTGAGCCCCGTCATATGATCAGTGAGGCTGTGTTTCTGCACACAAACGTTGTGAAGATGGCCCCTTGTCCATAGTGAATTCTTCCATAAATCAGAGAGGTAGGAGACTAGCAAGTTGAAGCCAGCCTGGGCAGCTTAGAGACTTAGAGGATCTTTTTTCAAAATATAAAAAAGAATGACTGGGAATGGAACTCAGTGCAAAGGCCCTGAGTTCAGTCCCCTGTACCACAACAATAAATCCTATTGTGGACAGTGTGTGTTTAATAAACAATTCAGTAGGCATCATCCTTTCAGAGGACTCTTAGGTAGTAGAAAATGCAATGGTACCTGAATGTATCTTTCCTATGCAGCAAGGCACTGGGATAATTTATGTGACCCAAACAGGACAGGTCACTGTAAAGAGGAGCCACAGGAGTGTTGTGACCTGGCAGTCTGCTCGATCACTTCAGAAGTGACACGCACACACGTCCTGACTTGGGTCCACACAAGGTTCAGCCATGTGCTGTCGTAAGAAAATCACTCGCAGAACTGGCAGAGGGGTGCGTGCATGAGATATTCCAGCACTCTGGGAGGCTGAGGCCAGAAGATCACAAGTCTGAGCCTCACCTGAGCAATTTAGTAACTTAGCAAGACCTTGTCTCACCATAGGACACTTAACAAATTAGCTGGAATGGAGATCAGAAGGAAGGCCATGGGTTTAATCCCTAGTACCAAGAAAAAAGAAAAGGAAAGAAAAGAAAGAAATGGTGAAAGGGTGAAAAGAAAAAGGAAGAAAAGAGAAAGAAAGAAAGAAAGAAAGAAAGAAAGAAAGAAAGAAAGAAAGAAAGAAAGAAAGAAAGAAAGAAAGAAAGAAAGAAAGAAAGAGAAGAAAGTCATTCAGAGGTCCTTCACTTGTACATTTGCAAGGACCCTGGAGGTGCAGACCAAGGGTTATTTTCATGTCTGTCTTCTTCACTATTATCATAAGAAATTAATATTATCCACCTTATCTAGGAATGCTTCAGGGGTCTTGACCCGACCCAAACTGTGAACCCAAAACTGAACCGACTCATGTTAATTTGCAAACCCATCAGGTGAAACTGAAACCCTACAGTAATTATAGCTGAAATGTACACCGAAACCACAACATCTTCTAAGGACTGGGAGGCTGGATGCATTTGCAAAGGTAATTAAGGTATGTAAAAATGCCTCTGACCCCTTGGTCATCGGGACTTTATTTGTAATATGACTCAAAGCACACGCAGTGTGACCAAAATAATTAAAGAAGAGAAAACCCACCCCAGACCATGAAGTGACTGAGCCGTGCACTTTCCAGCTGCGTGGGGGAAGGAGCAGAGGGGCGTGGGGTGCAGGCTGGGTGGTTGCAGGGATGCTGAGGTGGCTCCCCAGGGTGGGCCCTGGGCGAGGCACCTAAAAGTGGGGGTTCTGGGGGCTTCACTGAGCAGTCGAGGGGAGAGAAATCTGAGCATGGTGAAGCATCACTTCTCTTCCGCAGACAGCTCTACTGTTCTCTAAAGCTGATGAGATGGAAATAACACCCCGACTTGAAATGTTTCCCAGCGGTATTCGGAGCTTACCTTGCTAGATTCCCTCCATTTTGGTAGATTCCTTTTAGTTTAAATGTGCTAATCCTGAAAGTTAGCAGTGGACTGGAGGAGGAAAGAGAAAGAAAGAGCAAAGGCTGCCTCTGTGTTCCTGGGCAAGTTTCAAAGGGTTTACACGTAATCCCAGCATGCTGGCAGGCTGAGGCAGGAGGCCTGCAAATTGGAGTCCTGCCTAGGCAACAACAAAAACAGTAAAAAGCCAAAGGGTGTCCAGGTTGCTCTCAGGCTCTGTGTGTGTCTGTCCCCGGTCCCAGACTGGGAACTTTCTGAGCACTCTGGCCATGACCTTTTACATTGCTGGACCAGCTGCAGGGGCGACGTGGGGCAGTTCTTAAGCACAAGCACGGAGTGAATGTTGGAGTGAATGAGGCCATGTGGACGTTAGGAAGTGAGCTTTCTGCAAGGCGGGGCTGGAGTCTTTTAAAATGTTGTTGTTGTTTTTGTGCTGGAACTTAAACCCAAGGATTTAACACTGAGCTACACCCCCAGACATTTTCTATTTTTTATCTGAAGTATCATCTCACTAAGTCATTAAACTGCCCCATCTGGGTGGGGGGTTCAATTTGTGATCCTCCTGCCTCAGCCTCCCAGAGTGTTGGTATCACAGGCATCCATTACCATACCAGCATGGCTGCAGTCTTTTTATCTCACACTGAGAATGTACCCTACCTCCCTATGTCTGATAGTCTAGCTTGTATTTTGTTTTTTTAGTTTATTTATAGTTTGTATATCTCATATAAAAAACCATGTGATACTTAAGTATGTGTGTCTGATTTACTTCACCTAACATTATGGTCTTAAGATGTATCCATTTTCCTACAAATGACTCAACTTTATCTTTCTTTGAGCCAGAGTAGTAGTCTGAGCTGTGTAAATACCATATTTCTTTATCCATTATTCTGTTGATGGACGTAAAGGCTGCTTCTAAGATTTAGCTATTATGAATCGTGCTGGTATAAACACTGATATGCATGTATCACTGTAATGTCATGTGTTTAATTCTTTTGGGAAAATACCCAGAAGGGTAGTAGCTAGGTGGAACTAGTAGGTTTCTTTCTTTCTGAAAGCAGAGCCTTCCTGACTTAATCAGACCCGAAGTTCCTTCTTCTAAACTTGGGGCTGAGATTTCAACATGTGAATTTTGGGGAAACACAAACATTCAGATCATAGCATGGTGTGGCTGGACTCCTACAAAAGCTCACAAATCAGGAGACCACTGACCAGTATTTCAGGGAACCGAGGCTATCAGCTCGGACACCTGCACATGGCCTTTGCCATATGGAACTTCCATACAGTATGGCTGCTGGGGTCTAAGACAGGGCTTCCTGGATGGAGAGAGCCTGGCAGATCTGTGCTACCTCTATGCCTATCCTTGTCAGCACCTTGCCACCATTTATCTCTGCCACATCCTGTTAGATGTGTTATTTTAAAATCAACTGTACTCAAGGGGAGGTGAATTAGACTCCCCTTTTAACAGGAAGAGTGTCGAAGAATTTCCAAGCATGAGTCAAAGTCACCATGAACTCACCCAGCATGTAAGACTGGTGTACTCATCCTGGACCCAAGAGTTTCCCAATCTCCCTCACTTCAGCTACAATTTCCTTATTATTTTCACTGACTCCTCAACCCCAGACTGTTAGCTGCGGGATACAGGATCCATTTTGATCAATATGCTTGGGCTATTATATATAGCATTCAGACTAAATGATTATTGAAGAATAAATATTTTATTATATGCATTTCTCTACTGAATTTTCTCCATCCCTACTGCCCAAGGGCAGGAGCTGTATCTTCCGTAGCTTCACGGCTTTAACACCAGGCACGAGAGTGTCTCACACAGATCAGGGATGGCAGTAGCTGGTGGGTGAATTAGTAAGTTCACGGATGGATGGCTCGACTCATTAACTGGGAACATATGACTATTTGCATGTACTGCTACTTTTGGGAGGCTTTTTATGTACCAGAAAATCTCACTGTAAACAGAGAATTATTTTTCTTACAACTCTACATTCAGGGCTAGAGAGTACTTAAACTGGAATAAGTGCTCAGTAGATCCATTCAATTTACCAATTAAATGAATAAATGGATGAATTTGTAACATGTTCTTTTGTAGTGGAATAAATTGACAGATATTAATCATCAAATGGCTGCAAATTATGTTACATGAAACAAATTCTATTGCATTTTGATATTGGCTCAAAAATCACTTTTTCTCCAGTATCAACTTTGACCCAGTAGTCTGACAACTGGAGTGATTCTCCAGCAGGGTTGATGTTGTCCTCAGGAGACAGTGGTTACATCAGGCGACAGAGCTGATAACCTCAGCTAGAAGTTGCTGTTAGCAACTAGTGAATAGAAACCAGAAAGCCACTCAGTACCCTGTAATACGTGGACCTCCACACACACCAAGAAAACAATTGTCTGCTCACAAATTTCAATAGTGCAGAGGCTGGGAAACACTGGACTGGAATTCAGAGACACAAAGATGAATAACACATTGATTTTGTCCCTGAGAGACTCAGAGAAATGTAGATGTGTAAGTGAATAATTATTTGTGGATAGTTTCTTTGAAACTATATGAAGTATGATTGAAAAAGAGGTGTACATTTAAATTAGAAAATATGATTAGAATAAAAGACACATTACCATGAATCTCTCTCAAAATCCTCCCCCTCCCTTTGCACACACTCATCCCGTCATCCTTGCCACTTTCTGCAGCAGCTCTGGAGTCCTCTTTCCTGAGGGTCTTTAGTTGTGCACTTCTGGCTGCCCCAATGTTCTGAATTGATTTAAAATATTTCCCTTATATGGTCTTTTTGATTTTGTGGAAGAGTCAGAAGTTGCCAACCTGAATTATACAACAAGACCCTGACTAAAAAAAAAAAACCTCAAATAAATCAGTAAATAATAAATAATAAGAAAACTAGCATGGTGCCAGATGTAGTGGCTAAAGTGGACAAGGATATGGAGTTACATTTTTATGAGCTACCTTTTCATTCGATGCCGAGGGGCAGCAGCATTCACTGAATTTCTGATCACATCTTGTTAAGACACTCAGGAAGGAGGACACCAGAGCTGCTTCAGAAAGTGTTAAGGAAGATGGGATGTGTGTTCCAAGAGAGTATTTTGAAGGGAATTCATGGCAGTGTGTCTTTCACTGTATTAGGATTTTCATATTTAAACCTTCATCATTTATTTCAATCACATGGAAGGACCCTAGAAGGGGTCACTGGCAGAGAAAGAATTTCTGTCTACATTCCAACCCCAGTTATTTTCATAGTTGTTATTGTTAATATTCAGAGTGAGATTTACATGACTAGTATATCAATAACTGTTTCGGAGGCCTGTATTTGAAAAGCTCTTCCTAGAATCCACCTAGCATGAAGAAGCTGGTGATCACTGGTATGGCTGGAAATGTAGGGTGAGGAGAAAAGAACAGACAAACACCCTCTGCACATGGAAACTTCCTTCAGCTTCTTCTGTCTGTTTAGAGTTCCCTTAGCTTGGGTCCTTTATACAAGGAAACACTTTGAGTTAGAATTTCTAGGTTCGTATCACATTTGGACATTAATCAGATTCGCAGCCTGGAGTGAAACTCTATAATTTCAGTGCTTTTCTATCCTTTTTTTATTTAAAAAAATAACAAAATAACAACAGTATAAACAAAAAACAAAAAAAGATACAGGATTTCAAAACAAGATGACAGGAATTAACAATGATTGTTATATTACGTATTGTTATCTTCAACAAAGTTGCTCAGATCACCAGATATAAGAATGCAAGGGTGATCAAACAATTAAAGACAATAAGAAGTAATTAAAAAATTAGAAGTGATACAAAGCTTCATTAAGCAAGATGGTAGGCACTCAACAATGGTTGTAATATTGCATACTTTTGTCTTCATATCAGTTGTTCTGATTACCAGGTATAACCATGCAAAATTCACCAAGAAAAAAAATTTCAGCATTAATTCTTCCTTTCAATAAACCAATAGACATCAGCAATACACTTACCCCAGCTATCTTTGTGTATACATATATATACATATATATATACATATATTTATTTATTTATTTATTTTAAAGAGAAAAGAACAAAAACAAAAACATACATAACATAGAAATAATAAAAATGATATAAAATTTCAAAACAAGGTGATAGGAAATTAACAATAGTTTTTACATTATATATTGTTATGTTCAAAGTGGTTATGCAAATAACCAGATATAGGCATGTAAGATTGATCAAACAATTACACATTCACCATTCCTGTCAATAAACCAATGGAAATTAGTAGTATAATTATCTTATCTATAGTGTATGTGTGTCATATTTTTCTGTTCATTCTTTCTTTTTTTCTCTTTTCCCTTGTTCCAGTTGTTTCTTCCTATCTGAGCAGTTTCTTTCCCATTCACAATATCTATTGTAACTTTCAGATTTTATTTACTGAAATAAATCAGACTCGTGTAAACATCGTACTGCTGTCATGTTTTAAAACAGAGTATTTTACACAGTTATTTAAAGGGAAAGCACCTTAAATAGCATAGGTAATACAGAAATGTGCTTTGCACAGTGCTGAGGTATATAGCAAATGCTCAGTAAAAATCTTGGGAATTTTGCTGAGGCAAGATTATCTGTGAGACACACAGATGTGGCCTTATCATTGCAAGCTTCAGCAGAGCCCTGTTTCTTTACAACAAGGATTCTTATACAAGCAGTTTTTCTTTGATAGCCATGGATGGTTGGGGCCAAGGTCCCCAGAGACACCCAAATCCAGTGATGCTTAAGTCCCTTAAATAACATGCATAATATTCCCACATATCCCCACATATATCACATCAGACGTTAAGTTACTTATGGTACCTGATGCACTGTAAATGCTATGCAAATACGTACTACATTGTATCCTTTAGGGAATAAGGACAATGAAAATAGTCCGTACATATTTAGTACCGATGCAGTTTTCTGAGTAATTACAAACCACAGTTGTCTGAGTCCATTCTTTGGAAGAGGTGACTGGATACAAGCCCACATTTGCATATTCAGGTCTGAGAATATAGTGAGTTTTAAGAAAGCTGGGGTAGAATGAGGAGCTTCGAATAGAGTTTAGTAATGGTTACTCTGAGCTACTACTTAGAAGATAACAATATGTAACCCAACAACCATTGCTAATTTCCTATCATCTTGTTTTGAAATTCTGTATCCTTTTCAATTTTTGTATATTGTTTTGTTTTTGTCTTTGTCTTTGTTCTTTTCTCTGTAAAAATTTAAAAAAAAAATTATGAGCACAAGCCATAGAACATAGACAGTTCCAGGTAGTTGTGCCTGTATCAACTCCATGTCTTCTGATTGTTATTTTATCAGTAGTGGCAGGCAGCATTTTCTATCTTGTCAGTGAGAATACAAGGTCTCCACTGCTGGGACAAATTGTGTGGGATGTCACAGAACTGGGAAGGGGCAGAGGGGCCATGTGAAGCTTGCCAGTCTTCAGGGATCCAGGTGTCTGCCCTCCTGCCTCTACAAGTTAAAGGGAGATGTGTGGTGGTATAAGAAAACAAGAAGGATTTTGGTGCAGACTTTTGTGATCAGGAATCCCGGAGGCTGGTCAGCTCAAGAACTCCTGCTGCCAGGAGTCAAATGACTCTCACATGTTCACACAGTGAAGTCATTGTCATTTTTGCAAACGGACCTCAGCTCCTGTAAGTCTCAAATACACTCTTAGGATGCATCCCTTCATCCTCCCAACCATACGATCCGTATCTTTCTAAAGTGCATAATTAATCCATGCTGTGGCTACATTAAAAAAAAAAAATCTTTGTCTCTCTCTGTTAACCACATCCTTTCCCTATGGAGTTTTAAAGTCAGATAAATTAAACAAGAGCAGCACATTGTATATGCATAAAGGAATGATTGCCAGAATTTTTGTTAAAGAACAAATGACTTCGATTGATATGTATGTATGGGAAAGTACTCGAATCTTTATAGCTTCATGCTTAATATGTATTTTCATTGGCTTAACTAGTACAGGACAGAGGTAAGCAGAGGTCTTGGAACTAGTAAGCAGTGGGCTCCGAGTGGTGGATTCTGGGCTAGCACGCTGTGCACCGGACGGGCTGTTAGCCCCTGCGTGGCCAGGCATGGGAATCATGGCAGTGCAAGAAGACGCATCTCCTGCAGACTCGAGGTCTGTGAGCTTGGGGAAGAGATAGTTAAAGCTTCCCGTGCGAGCGAGTTATAGCACGCAGCGCCGGTGCCAGGTCAGCAGTCTGCGTGGAGCTTGGACATGGCTGGTGGCACCAGGCGGTGCCAAGCTCCCGCAGCAGCGCTTCTGAGGATTCCTGATGCAGTCTCCGGGCTGCAGCCTGGGCAACACTTCGACTGCCACACAGAAGGGAGCTACACACTGCCAGGAGCTTCCCAGGCAAACCAGGCTGCAAACACAGCACCCACGGCTGGGACCTGGCTGCTGCCAGGACAAAGGAGCCTTGTGCAGGTGAGAGGAGGTTGGGAGACTTGATGCTGCTTGTCTGGTCCATGACTCTCTTGTGCCTCTAGGAAAGATTCAGCCAGCTGGGGCTGGATGGATTGCTAGACATTTCTGCCTTCCTTAATTTCTATTCGGAAAGCAGAAACTGGCAGAATCATGCACTTGGGGCAGAAAACACTCTCTGAAATCAGGAAGTCTGCCTCCGGGGGACCTGGCCAGCCTGGAAGTCTTTGTGCATTAGCACGGAGTCTGATTCTCATGTTCCTAGAGGGGACATCGCTCAGAGAGTTCGGGTCAGGAAGAGGATGGTGGCAATGGGTGACATCAGAGGGGCTGGAGTGCTGAGTTCCAATTCAGAACCTGTCTGAGGGTTACCAAGAATTGCATGGTGGTGGGGAAAAAATCATACAACCTCTCAGAGTCTGGGTCACTGGAAAAGATGGATGTGTATTTGCTGTAACAGGGTCCAGCTGCTGGGAAGAGAATTGGGTCCTGCTTATACCTTTGTTTGGGAATGCTGGGCACAGGGCTAGGGGTAAATATTCCAGAAAATTGTCCATCAACTCCTGATGTTTGGGGACATAGAAAGTGATCACAGAATATGGGTATAGACTTGGAGATCTAGAGTGTAATCTTGCTCAGTGGGTTTAGGAACAGAGAGGTGTTTGATGCTGGGATAATGGCATTGTTTCATGGGTGAACATCTGTCTGGATGATGGCGGACAGCCACCCTGGTGGCCTCAGTGTTGGGTTAGGAGAGACCTCAGGGACAGATCTGAAAGATGGAAAGGGAACTGGAAAGCCCAGGCTTTGGGAAAACCTACCCCAATAGCACAATGGGCACAATGACTTTCACACCAGTTGGGTCAACCTTCATGGTCTACTTGGGGAGTCCAGCACTGGGGAGCCTTCAAGAAAAAGGGGCTGCACATAGGCAGACATCTGTGCTCCAGGAGCACCTCTACCTGGACCAGAGGAACATTGAACCCTGTTCCTTTCTGGATGAAATTCCCTCTAACTCCTGCCTGCTTGTGGGGTACCCTCCGAACATGACCTGTGACCTATTTTGCTGTTGGTGGTGGATATAATTCAGTCCCAAACTCAGTGTCCCCTCTTGGTCTATTTTCAGACACACCCAGCTTTGTGCTTTGTTGACAATCACTGCTTCTGTTTTGCTGCTACCCAGTGGCTTCTCATGCCACTGCTCTGTTGAAGCAGATAGCCCTTCAGTAACCTGTACAACCTGTGTCCATTGTTTAAGGCTCAGCATAGCTTTGGTTTTCTCTACAAACCTCTCTCAGCTCATGCAGGGGTCACTGCTTCCGGGGAGCAGACATGGTTGATTCTGTTGACAGCATTACATAGCCATTACTGATGTCCCCACTGTGCTCCGGGAGGGCTTGGCATCCTGGTGACCCAGAGGCTGGCACAATGCCTGGTGTGCAGGACAGAGGATCTCAGCCAACTGCAGGGAGAGGAAAGAGGATCTAAGTCCTGGGAAAGCTAGGAGTCTCCCAAGACTTGTAGCTCTCAGAGAGTGACAGCTTTGGGGACCACAGATGTCAGGATCCGGCCCCTGGAGACTGCTGCCTCACACTGCATAAGAGATTCCAGCGTTTGGATGTGTCACAACCTCCAGGTAACAAAGCCTTGGTCTGCGTCTACACCAGATGTGAGGCAGGGGTGGAAGGCTGGCCACTTAGCAGCTGAGACAGTCAGTGAAGCAGGTGTTTATGCTGGTGGTCCTGGCTTGATTGCAGGTGACAGCTTGTTATCACCTTTTGGATAATTCGCACAAAAAAGATTTTAGTAAAGGTTCTATTTGGTCTGAGCATGAGAGTCAGGTCCCCGATGTAGGACAAGACACCATCTCTGGTGCCCTTGGATTCTATGGTGTTTTGGGGTCCCTAGCCCCCAGGGTCCTGCCAGGTCCACTGCAGTACCACAGTCCTGATGACAAGCTGTTCGTGTAAGGCAGGGTCTACACCCAGGCCGGGACAAATACCCTTGGAATCAGGTTGGGTGGGAGAAGAGGGGTCCTGTACCCAGATAGATCAGAGTGTCACTTAGTGCCAATTGTGGCTGGACCATTTGTTCAGGAAACAAACACAAATCACCGTGTTTTGTGTTTGCGCCCTCTCTCTCTCTCTCTCTCTCTCTCTCTCTCTCTCTCTCTCTCTCTCCCTCTCTCTCTCTCTCCTGCTTATTTCTGAGTGTTTTTCTTACCAGCACATGCCTCCCACCATGGGGTGGCAAAAACCTCTGACCATTCTCATTAGTGACCCTGTGATAAGAGGGCACCTCTTTCTCCAGGCTTCACATGAAATGTCTGTGCGCCCTGTGGGGCCACATGGGGCTGCTGAGCACCCCTAGATATCACCCCAAGTCAAGGATGTTCAGAGGGGCCAAGCTTACCTTTGACTCTAGGGAGAAGTTCATGTAGATGAATCTGCAGCCACCAAGGTCACCAGACTCTGTAGCCAGAGGTACAGGGTGAGAGGGACTGAGAAAGTACCTGGTTAACTTCTTTCATCTTTATACTGATCAATTTGGAATCAGGGAGTGGTATAAAAATGCTAGATACTTATTGACTACAACTTAGAGAATAAAGAGAAGGGAAAGAGGAAGCCAGGCACAACGTTGTACCTCTGGGACCCCAGCCCTCTGGGAGGCTGAGAGAGGATGGTTGCTGGTTCAAGCCCAGCTTTGGCAAACTTACAATTTAGGGAGATCCTATCTTTAAAAAAAATTAGAAAAGGCTGGAGATATAGCTCATTGCAAAGAACCTGGGTTCAATCCCCAGTATAAAAAAGAAAAAAAAATTCAAGTGTTCAAATATCTGGTTAACCTACTTACACCCACTAAGCCCTACTATGTCTAAGATATTATTTTGGTTTCTTAGAGTTAGCCAGGGAAGATTAGGGTTGAGCTATCTAAGGAGTTGCACTCAGACCAATCAGAAAAGTGCTATTTTCAGTCCCTTATTTGAATGTGGCAGTGTTCAAAGGACCATCAGAAGATGCTGTTTTCAGTCCTTCATTTGCATGTGGATCCAAGCAATCAAAGGACACTGTTCTAGATTCCTCATTTGCGACTCTCAAAAAGCCAAGAGAATCTTTCCATAGGAAAGTTGAAATTTGGCATAATACCAGATAAGTTTTGGATAGGACAAATGTCACAAAATTCTTGCCCTGTTGAGCATATCCCTTTTCTACCTTCAATAAGTGTACAACTTTGCTTCCTTTTCTGGTTGTCTTGTACAATTCTTTGTTCAGAACACTCAGAACCTGGAAAGAAGTCCCACAGGACCTGCCATCTGGCAACAATTTTGACAAGTGAAGTCAAGGACACTTGTAACCTTAGACCCATGCAGAGAAAGCATGGTCCCTTAGGCATAGTGGTCAGAAATCCAAGCTGCCACCCAGGCCAAGGTGTGGTCACAAATCACCAAGGCTGGCCAGGTGTCTTGGTTAGTTTCTCTTGTTGTGAGACAAAACACTTGACATCCAAAGTGAAAGGAGGAACAGTTTACTGCAGCTTACATTTTGTAGAAGTTTCAGTACCTAGTTGGCTGGCTCCAAGGCAGTGTGGAATGGCAGAAGAGATACAGTTAATGGGGTGGCCGGTAAAAAGGAGGCAAGCAGAAAACAACGGCAGCAAGTCTGCCTTCTGTCAGTCTCTTTACATTACATCCAGGCTGCAAACCTACTGATTGGTGCAACCCATACTCAGGATGGGTACATTAGCCATACCTCTTCATTCCAACATCACATTCTTAACCCACATTCACACACCATAACCCAGGCACCTTTGAAACTCCCTCTGATGAACGCATGGGGCTTTGGGGAGACATCTAAATACAAATTATAATACCAGCTGCAGAAGGCTGGAGAACGACCTATCCAGCTGAGAAGGCTGCCATACACCAGGGGACAGTGAAGGGGCTCAAGGAGTCGTATTAGCCTGGAGTCCCATGGAAAGCCAGACATCCCAAATTGAATGTGACATTTCCTGGCTTTTCAAAGTTAAATGTGCGTGGGGGGAGGTGGTGTGAGCGTCATGAGTTTATGCATTCTGCTTGGTCCCAACAATAGAAGACAAGTCACTTTCTGAAAAGTAAAGTCCCCAACTCCAGATACAGAACCATCCTCTCAGTCTGGCCTAGAGATGGAGAAAATGAAAGATTAAAATTAATAGGAAAGTCAGACTCTCTGAGCTGTGTGTCATCTCCAGTCTTCCTCATGCCTTCCCACCCCTTACTGCGGAACATGAGGCCCGAGTCCTACCTTCCTGTTTCTTACCACTGTATTTCCTCAAAAATAAGACCAGTGCTTATATTAATTTTTACTCCAAAAGACACCATGCAAAGCTGGACATGGTGGCGCACACCTGTAATCCCAGAACCTGGGAGGCTGAGGCAAGAGGATCACTGTGAGTTCAAGACCAACCTGCACTGCATAGTGAAACTCTGTCTCAGAAAGACAAAAACAAAAACAAAAGACACAGTAGGGCTTATTTTCAGGGAATGTTCACGTGTATTCACATGTAAAAAAAATTGCCTTTATTCAAGTACAGAAATTTGCCTTTATTTAAATATAGTCAAATTATCTTCTTCTGGAACATCGTCATACCTCTCAAAACCCCAAATTTGGGGCTGAATTTCTTGTGACTCCAGTTCCTGTGAACCACGGCCCAAATCTCTCGAGTCCAGCAGTGGCACTCTCCTTAGAGGAGATGTCTTGTCCCACAGCCTGCTCGGAAGTGCATTGGCCACACAGTAGTCTGGGGTTTTATCCCACGAATTCTTCACCCAAGTCACAACCTCTTGCAGGGAGGGCTTCCCAGAGTTTCTGTGACATGGAGTGTTAGGGAAGATCACTGGGGCAGGGTGGGCAGCAGAAATGATGACAGTTAAGAATGGTGGTCCACACAAAGGTGACAGGAAACTGCAGGCACCAAAATTCAGGAAAAGCTTATTTCACATTAAAGCACATTAACTATGTCTGTTATGATATACAACATCTTGAGTTATGCAGTTTCACATTAGACGCAACCACATGGAGTCACACAATCAAGTGTGTACGTTATTCACCTGTTGTGTCTGTACTCCCATCAGTCATTGAGCAGTAAGTTTCCAGTTCATCTCCTTATGTAGGTGTTTACTTCTCATCCAGAGGTGCCCGCTTGGGTATTTACAAATACCTAATTAAAATTTATACTGTCATTTCTTTTAGTTATTCATGTCAATAATATTATTCAATTATATTCAATTATATGTTAATATTATTATTTTATAATTTGATGCATCCATTATATTTTGCAATGGACATACTAAACATATCCATCTGGGTAATGATCTTAATTGGTGCTTATTTTGGGGGTAGACCTTCTATTGTGAGCATCCTGAACATGGAGGGTGTGTTTTCTGGGTGGGCCTTATTAATAGGAAAACATAGTATTCTTTCCAGGTATTTGTATTTTAAACTGTGTGTACAAAAAGACATGCACGCTCATCTCTTTCCTAGTCAGGACTGGCGTTGCCAGTCTAGTTGGGCAGGTAAGACAGAAACTAAAGTGGTATCTCAGCTCATGTACTTAATTTGTTCCATGATTGTGGGGAAAGATGGTCACCTTTGGGTTCATCATCCAACGTGTAGTCTGTGGACAGAAACAGATTTTTGTTAAATGCTTCTGTCTGTGAACTGAATTGTTCATGAATGGAAGTGTTTGTGAACTGCAGTATTACTGTAATTGAGCAGAACCCAAATTTTGAGTGGAAAAGGTGAATGTCTGTACTCTGCCTGGCTGGTGGTGGTTTAGCGTGCCTTCTTTCTTCCCCAACCTTAGAATCGGCCTGTACCACACAGAGTTAACTGCAAACCAAACACCTCACATGGCACTGATGCAGAGATGGCATGGAACAAGAGTTCAGTGTAGGGAAGTGCATTACTCCTAAGGTTTGGACTTTATGGGGATTATTTTAATCCCTGAACTTCTATGTGCAGCAGGGCTAGAAGAGTTTGGAATCACTAAATGCAGAAATGCTTACATACATGACCTTACAGGGCTGCAGAACCATATATCCTACATATGAATACAGTGGAGGTGGGATTCTAAAGCCCCAATTAAGTGGAAAAGGTTGCTTTGGAGGTAAAAATGAGCCAGAACCAAGTAATAACAACAACAAAAAAGCTACTTAGTTTGGCGACCTTTGTTAAGAAGAATCCTTTTTTAAAAAGCCCCCTCCACATCTTCTGAATGGGACTAAACCAACCTCTGTCCCTTTGTCCTCACACACAGGATTAATTGAATACTCGGGATGGGGGTGGGTCTGGCTTTTGTGGCAGTAACTGGTCACAAAACAAAAACCAATTGCTGGGTCCCGAAGGGGCTTCGACTCACACCCTGGGCTGCAATAAGCCCCTTGATTCTTCTTCCTTCTCAGCCAGGAGGAGGTGAAGAGAAAGCGGAATCTTTCCAATGCACAGAATTAGGTGGAAAAAGGTGCAATCCCGTTCAAGACCCAAATTCAATGCAGACTGCCCTGCAAGTGAGCTTTGTTCCTCTCTGTGCCTGGTGCAGTGGGAGGGTAACTGCTGGCTGTGCAGGGCCTGTGGGCAGGGGATGGGACCCGTCAGGCTGAACTGGGCCGCCCCACCCCCACTCGCGCCCATCCCCCACCTCCATGCTGCATACGGTAATTAAACCTCCAGACCCTGAGGATTTGGGAGAAATACTACACTGCAGACTCTGGCCCCCAGCCGCCTGCTGCTTGCTGGGGGGATTTTTTTTTAGTTCCACTTGGCTTCCCAGGTAAACAAGCTTGGGAACAGCTAACAGGTGGGAGCGCTGTCGTTCTCACCTTCCTCCGGTTAGTAATGAATCAGCTTGCTTCATTAGAAGGTCACAACATTGTAACACTGGAAAACGTGAGACTGTAGCGAAAGTCCAGACTTTCCTAAGGATTCCTCGCTTTCTCCTATCCTTTTTGGAATATTTCCACTCTTAGACAATGAAGTGTGTGTGTTTTGCTTGCTCCTCTTTTCACTTTTATTAGCCCAAGGTTGCAGTAAAAAACGATCACACTCGTCCTGGATGCACGTACCCAATGTACTGTAATTCTTTGCTCCCTCCCTCTGTTCGTCCCCTTCCCATTTGCAAAAGATCTGTTTCCTTCTTTCCTGTCATCCGTCCTTTGCTTTGCTCTTTAATTCATTTATACATTGAGCTTCTCATATAAGACAAACCATGAATACTTTCTATGTCTGATTTATTTCACTTAATATTATGGTCTCAAGAGCCATCCATTTTTCTGTAAATGACATAAATTCATTCTTCTGGATTTTGTTGCTGTTGTCATTTTGTCTTACGGTGGGCACACCTCTATGCGTGAGAGACAGGCTGTTGTTCCGGTTGTGATGCATCAGTGCTACAGATTCTCAGGCAAGTTGTCTGGTTTCTTTGGGTCTCAGCTTCCTTCTTGCAAAGCCAGGGCGATACTGCCTATCAGGGAACAGGCCAGTATGTGAGAAGAGTGAATGACAATAGCACTTTGTGAACACTTTGATGGGCCCAGCTTCTCCCACACTCATCCTAATTCACACAGCACTTCTAAAGCATACACTTTAGAGATAGGATATTAGGGCAGGATAAACTGGACAAAAAACTGAGCAAAATCTGTCAAAGGTCACAAAAAACTCATGGCTGAACGTTTCCTTAAAGGAGAAGTTGTGCACAGAACAAAGGATCCAGAAGTATTGCAGGTTTATAGCTGAGTTCTGTGGACCAATCAGCAAAATGCTATTTTCAATCCTTCATTTGTATTGTGGACACAACCAGTCAGAAGACAGTGTTCCTGATCCTTTATTTACATAAGGAAACCCGAAGAGACTTTCAGATAGGGCAGTTTAAGGCTGGTGCCAGGCCACATGAGTTTTTGATAGGACAACTGCCCCAAAGCCTTATTTGCATGAGGAAGAAGACCTGGAGGAATAAAAGCAGAGGATGTGACCACAAAGGAAGGAAGAAGGCAGTCTTTCCAAAGGATTGTAAGAACAACCAGACAAAATTCTCTGAGATTCTCTGATATGCTTGAAGGTCTGTGTGTTCCGGGGAAGCAATGAATGGAAATTGAACAGACATCAAGAGTTTTGAAATATCAGACAAATATGCAAACCCACAGACACAAAAATTTAAACAAGAGTAAGGTGCATGGGAGGGGTGATAACATTTATCAAACCCAATTTTTCAGCCTAGAAGTTTGTTATGTTCATGATATTTAATGTGGACAGAGGCCAATTGTTAAACAAATGATAAAATACGAAGTTCAAGGTGAACACAGGTGCAGGGTAGGGAATGAATGTTTGGCAGTTAGGACACGGACACCGTTCAAAAGCCACTCAATGAGATTCATTATTAAATTGCTGGCCACAGACTCAGTAGAGGGGGGTGACAGGGATTCCAAGTTTCATACAGGTCCTGGGTGGACACTGAGAGCAAAGGCCCTGGGGGCCTAGGAGTCTGGAGTGTGTTCCAAGTGCATTGGGTAACTTTCTACTCACGGTGTGTTGTCCCCCAGCCCATGTCCCTCTGTGTGTCCTGGTGAGTGAGGCTCTGTCCCTTGGTGACAGCCCTAGACAGTACCTTATTCAATCTCCCTGTGCCTTGGGCAAGTGAAACCATCATAAAACCTTCTTTGGATCTTGGGGCTTTTACCTAAGTGGGTAGAGACCCAGGTAGATCTGGAGCTTCAGGATGATCCCTGTTCCAAAACCTCAGTTTTTCCACTCTTGAAACCTTGGCCTGGAAAATCACGAAGATATCCCATGGGAAGATACCAGCAATGTCCCTTGTGGGCTGAGGTCTGGCGGGCTCCCCTGAGCCTCCCTCATCCTGTTCTAATCCTGCTGATGAGATGGGACTTGGCAATGAATGTTCTCTCTCTCTCTCTCTCTCTCTCTCTCTCTCTCTCTCTTTCTGTCTCTCCCTGTCTCTCCTGGGGATGAAATCCAAGGGTGCTCTACTAATGAGTTATAGCCTCAGCCTATGTTGTTTTTCCTGAGAAAATTTCTTTTTATTCTGCGAATAGTCTTACTAAATCACTAAGTTGCCTAGGCCAGGGTTGAACCATTGCTATTTGGAAAGTAGGCTAGATTTTAACACGATGTAATTGGGTACCTATTGCAACTCAAAGCCCCTGCCTAGGAGGGAGGGACATCATCCTGTGGAGATGCCTGTTCAATTCAGGGCATTTCTGGACTCTTGAAGAAGGGGATTTAAGGGACCAGTGGGAAACCACCACCATGATGGCAAACACACTCAACACTAGCAATATTTACATCTGAGAAGCTGCCCAAACCCTTTGATCACTTCAAAATATATTTTAAAAGGAAAAAGAAATATAACCCAATCATTAACGGAACGATAAAATGAAAATAGAATCACTGAAGTGAAACAAGTGAGGAGGATTTGAATATCTGCTGTCTCTGATGTGCTGTCTGTGGGGCTTGCGCTCAGACAACCCTGAATGCCAAAGACCCAGCGCAGTGCTTGGTGCAGGATAGGCATACAGTACACGTGCACTTGTTGGGTGGACAATGCTCAGCCTGTGAGTGGATGATGAGGTGCTGTTTGGAGAATCAACATAAGTGCACTGCAGCTGACACCAGATCCCTTTTGCCCCAACCAGGCAGTGAAAATGTGAGCTTATTGCTTGGAAAAATATCATGCATTGGTGGAAACAAGGAAGAAGCAGATGGAAGTAGAGGCTGGGTTCTTGTGTCTTCTGTGCTGCAGAGGAGAGAACCCATTGTGGCTGTGGGATTTAGTATGGTACCAGTAGAAACGCAGAGGGCCTTGGTTGCCTATGAATCTCTCTCTGCAGCCTTCATCCCGCCATTTCCTGTCATCTTGTTTTCTGTGCTCCCTGGTCCTATGCTAACGAGGATCTTTCAAGAATGACTGGTATGGTAAAGATCTATGGAACTTACTGTAGACAGCAATTAAACATGTATTAACGGCCAGAGTAGGCTGACACATTAAAAGGCCTAGAAGCTGTGATTTATGACAACAGTTCTGCTGTTTCCTTAGTATCTTGTGCAGTTTTCTATTTCTTGCTTAAACAGTCTTGTCTGAGGTTGAAATGATTTCTGGGTCTCTTTCAGTATCTCTACAGTTTCCAGGTCACCGCAAACCATACCAGCTTTATTGTCTGTATTACACGCATCTCATTGCCTGAGCTGGGCTCCAACTGAGACCCATGTCAGTATTTCTGTGTGCAGAAAAGCCATATGCCATCAAAGGAGTAATTTAGATATAGTATTGGAAATGACTTTTATAAGCAAGAAGATTTGATGATGAGAATTAATGTTAAGCACCTAAATCTCACAGTCACAAACCTTGATGATTTCTGGACATAACAGACATCCCATGCTTCTGCAAGGGAAGGAAGCATCCCAGTTTACCTGGGGCTTACAGGCTCTGTGAAGCAACATCTCTGAAACCAGCACCCTTACTTCTGGGATGAGAGGTCACCAACCCAGTCTCCAGGGCTCTACTCCTGCTAATGGCTGATAGAACTCACTGATGCACAGCCTTCAACATCTGTACTTCCCTCTGATCATTTCAACATCTGTGTCTCCCTCCACGATCACAGCTTAAAGAAAGGAAAGATCTGTTTGCCTTTCTATTCTTGGGTCTTTACTGAGAACCTACTGACTGCTTGTGGAAACAATAGTGATGATAACATTTGTAACACAACTTTGTGAGCATCTTTGAGGTGTCTTTTTCTCCTTCTGGTGACCAAAACTGCATGCTTTCTTGGCCAAGGGCATTGTTAAGTGTTTTGTGTTATAAGTTCAAAAGCAGAAATGTACCAGGAACTAGAAGATACAAGGGCTGCTTTTGAGAGCTGGGATTTAGTGAGCAGACGAACTAACAGAGGTGTATCATTACCAGGATGAAAGCATCTGAGCAGGGGATGCGTACAACATCTCTGAGTGAGAGGTGAGAGGTTTGCAGTTTGAAGATGCCTTGTGGTTATTGTTTATGAGTTCTTGAAACAAGCACCCCACACACTCAGAGGCCATGGGAGATGTCACTGAGTGATGGCCATGGGGACAGTGGTAAACAGTGCCAGTGCCGTAACTCATCTCCGAAGCCCTGCCCATGGGAACAGAGAGCATGTCTATGGGAATCCTTGGGCTGAAGAACAGGGAGCTCTTCTTGGACCTTCGGATCACACAACCACGTGGAATGTGTTCCTGCCCAGGAGGAGTAGCCGAGAAAGCAGCCAGTGGGTGAAAATGGAGGGGATGCTGAGATCAGGTCTCACTCAGTTGGAAGAAATAATAATTGGAAGAAATGAGGCACAGTCCTGCTACACTTCAGTGCTCTTTACCTCTTTCTGTTCAAAGTGGGACGGATGTGGAAATTGACACCAAGTCCTCATCTCCATATGTGTTTCCAAGAAATGAAAGCTTTGTCTAGAGTGAGTCTCTGGTGAGGGATTACAGGCAGAGGACTTGTTGTAAGTTCCCAGATGGGCCGGGGAACCAGATGGAGACCACAACAGAGCAGTTCTGAGCAGGATTTAATATTAACCAACTGACTTTTCATGTTTATTTGTGAGTTTGTCCAAGGCCTAGGCCCCTCTTCTGGAGATGGGCAACAGACTCATAGTAAGTGAACCTCTGAATTACTGGTTCCAACCCACTCAGCCCTATAAAGGTGGGTGAAGCTGGAAACACCTCAACGGACAAGACAAGGGCACAGCTAAGGACACCAGGCTCCAGCCTCAATTAACTAGATAAAGACTGTAACTGCAGGCATCTCAGTCCTGGGTTCAGACCTTCCTGGAGATAACATAGTTCTCCTCAAGTAACACAATGTCTTACTTGGAGAAGCCGTTGAGGGTCTGTTTCAGGCAGAGTCCTGCCTTTCTTCAATATTCCCTGCCTTATTTTGATAATTAAATAAATCTACCTGCTTAGATCTGCTCAGAGAAGATCTGTGTCTCAGCCCTCAAAGAATCTTGAATTCTCTTAGAGGGTTTTGATTCTTCTGAAGCCCTGAAATCATCCCATTTGTTTCTTTTATTTAGCCTTCACCATCTACTTGTTTGGGAGGTTGTGGACCTGATCAGTCCACAATAACCAAGTAATAAAGTTAACACAATAGGAACCCACTGCTTTCATGTATGTGATCAGTTCATGCAAACCCAGTATTTTCTAAAGTAGAAAGGCCTGGGCCAAGGACAGAGATAGGCAAACACTAACGAGGACATCCTAGTTCAATTTTCCTGAGGTGTACAGGGTCTAACCACCAGGGAAGTGACATCTGCTGGAGTGAGGTAGGGCTGCATTGTTCGAGTATTTGTCCACTCACAGAGAACTCATGTCAAGGGTGATGATGCACTCCTGTAATCCCAGCACTCTGGGAGGCTAAGGCAGCAGGATCACAAGTTCCAGCTCAACCTGAGCAACTTTATGAAACCTTGTCTCAAAATAAAAAAAGGAAAATTACACACACACACACAAAAGGCGGGGGATGTAGCTCAGGACAAGGTCCTGGGTTTGATCACCTATATGACAAAATTCAAACAAACAAACAAACAAACAAAAAAGTCTCTTTGATCAGTATGAACCAAAGAGGGCTGGAATAACTTAAAACAAATCTCTGAATATGCTCAGAATCAGAAAATCGTGCAAGCCACCTATCTAAATATGCCTGCAAAAAAGGCTGGGAAATCTGTACTGTTTGGGAAATAGAAGTGTCCAGTTGATACTAAGGCTTTGCCTAGAGAGATAAGAAGTCCTGACACAGTTTAAGCCTCTACAGAATGGGTGTAATCAGGGAAAACTGAACTTCAGGCTCAACAGGACAGAATTTAAAGCCTTTGGAAATATTCTTGATTGCTGGTGAAGCCAAAGGAAAAGTGGAATAGGACACGATTGCTTTTCATGGGAAGCAAAAGCAAGATATTCAGACAAGAGATTTGGACTTGCCTTCCTTAGCAATGGCAGGCAGCGGTCCGACATGGTATAGAAGATCTCTGGAATCCTCTGGAGAATCAAATGTGGCTTCCTTCATCAGGTACTGGACAGCCAGGGACGGCACCCAGACTCCTTGCTATTGAAAGCAAATTTACTCTGGCCTTATTCTAATTAACTGGTGGCCTAGGACATGCTCAAAGAGTGACTTGGGCAGAACTCTCAAAGGTGAACGAATTAGAAGCACATATCCTAGACATGGATACGGACTTGGAGAAAATGTCTCAGATCCATGTAATCCCTCTCAGACCATGGCTGGCTGGCTCCAAGGGAGGGCACCATGACAAAGGGGCCTGGTGGAAGAGAGCTTTTCATGGCATGGGGCACAGGAAGCAAACAGCAACAGGGGAAGCCAGGGGAGTAGAGGAAGAGAGGAAGAAAGGAATTCCTCAAGGTTACCAAGAGACTATGAGCATCTGGCCCAAGGTCTGAGAAGTGATTTACAGTGAGATCCCAGTGCCTCTCCTGATTCCATTTTGGGACAGCAGTGCCCTTGGTCACAGCCTCCTCTCCAATTGCATTTCCAACCTCCAGTCTCCGCTAGACTAGCAGGCAAGTCCTCTGCAGAGACTCATGGGGTGGCTGTGATGGGCATGCTATGAATGCCATTCCTCTTTACTTGGATTTCAAATATGAGAAAGATGGGATGACCTGCCTCTTCGAACATCACAGGTGTGAAATTTACACATGTAAGCTCTACTCATACCCACTGTGCTGGTCCACAGTCACGTAGCTATAGCCAGCTGCATGGGACAGGGGAAGGTCTAAGATTCTGGTGGCTTATTCCCAGCTACTTACTGGGTCTGTTACAGTTTCTATGTAGATGTCCCCCAAGGGCCTCATGTGCTCATAGGCAGGGCTCTTGGAAGGTGATTGGATTATGGGGGCTTAGAGCTGATTTGCTGTGGGATGCAGGGTCTGGTCAGAAAAGGCAGGTCATGGGGGGCAGACAATGGTTTGTCTCTTTCCCTTGGTGCTCCTTCTCCCTCTGGCTCCTGCCCACCATAGCAAGAGCAGCTCTCTTCTACCTGGCTTCTCTAGCTTGCCACATTACCTTGGAGCCAGCCAGCCATGGACTGAAACCACTAAACTCTGTGAGCCTAAATAGACCGCTCCTCCTTTAATTTGCAGCTGTTTGTTATTGTGTCTCAGTGATAAGAAACTGACTCAGACAGGGTCCTTACTATGATTAAAAATAAGAGACATGCGGGGAATCAAGCAGCAGTGTAGGCTGCAGGCAGCTTCCCAGCCCAGAAGAGGAACTAAGCTAAACAATAAAAACTACAATAAATAAAACAATGAGCCAGGAAGTCCCATGGAGAACACTGCATTCCTTGAGTGAAATTTTACATGAAACTTTTGCAAGTTTTTGTGGTAGCTGCCAACACAAAAATGCAGTGCAGTGTTTCAACTATCTTCTTTAAGCTATTTTTAAATGGTAAGTTCAATAATAATCTTTATATTTTATTTTGGAAAAAACTCAAAAGTATGTATGGATGAAATAGAATTAATTAATCATTGTGCCTCCAAAAGGTAATTCCAACAATTATTCTAGAGCAGTCTTCCTATGTTTCCCATGGATATATACACACAAATGCACATCTATAGTTATGATAGAGTCCCAAGGCACAAACTGTCTCATAACCATTTTTTTCCATGTAAGTAATTCCTCCAGTATCTTTCTTCTTGCCTACATCCTAAGGGTTATTTTTCTTTCTCTGATGGTAGATAACCATGGACAAAGAGGAAAGCTGATCTCTGCACGTGGTTTCTGTGCATGCGTGCAGAAGGACAGGATGAATTCAGGAGGCTGCAAGAGGAAAACCATGGCAACAAGCAAGAGAAATGTGGGTCCCTGCCTGCCCGCTTTGCTTCTCTTGCTCAGGATGCTCCAGCCCCGGGCTTCACTGCAATGCTGGTGACAGCTGCTGAGACAGAAGGGTGGGCACAAAGGGACAAACCATGAGAAGGTACCCGGAGTCTCCAAGTACCCATGCGGGCAAGAGAGAAAGCCACAGCACTCTCATGCCCAGGCCTCACAGCCTCCAGCTTCTTTCTGCTCAGGCAGCTGAAACAGTGTCACCCAGGCCTCTCTACTGCTTCCAAGGTGCTGCTTTTAGGGAACGTCGTTCACAGGAGGTGATAGGCATGCCATGGCCCTGCAAATGTGGGGGATGTTCCAGAAGAGTCATCTCCTCTGCAGGTCGCACACAGCCTGTCCATTTAGACTTCAGTTTGAATTGCAAATTGCATGGCTCAAAGTCAGCTTTTCCTTGGCCCATAGATTATTTTTCTTACCAGGTTGTGTGCACCGTGTGTGTGTGTGTGTGTGTGTGTGTGTGTGTGTGTGTGTACATGTGTTAGTGGGAGAGAGGGTAGGGCAGATGGATCCAGCTCCATGAACAATTTATTTGTTCCCAGTCTGTGCTAGTTAGTAAAGTACCTTTGATGGCTGGCAAATGTTTCCTAGGGTTTCAGTGTGAATTGATATGGCTCAAACACACACGTGTGCACACACTCACACGCACCTCCATCATCCTACACTCGACGTGATAGATAGCAGGCATGACCCAGGGCCTGGAAGGTCACACTGTGTTGAGGAACCAATCTCGGGCTATGATTTCTCCATATTCTCCAGGAGAGAAGCAGACTGCGCGAGCCCTTAGCTCCTCACTCCGGAAGCAGCTTCCTCCAGCCTGCTCTGCAGGAGGCAAGCTCTTTGTTAGCCTCCCCAAGGCTGATGCTGACTAAGCACTGCGGAAGCGTAAGGGTGGAGCCACACAGCCCGGCAGCTCCCGCGATAGGACCGCCGCCGCCCACCGCCAGCAGTATCGGGCGTGCTCAGCAGGGATTTTTCACGAGTGCCATACATTTGAGGAGAAAGAGGCAAAGACAATCAGCCGATAGTCATCCGGCAAATAGCCAGTGGAATTCCACATAGCCGTGCTTTTGATTGGGCACACCATCCTAGCAAGGTTCCCGGGCTGTGGCTAACAGAGGCTGTGTGAATTCTCCTATTTTCCCCATGCACAGTCCTATCCCAGCCCGCCTGACTCAGCTTGAAGGAGGCTGCTGAATAATGCATCACTCAGGAGAGAGGGAGGGACAGAAAAAGAAGCTGGGCTGCAGGATCAACCCTGTGTGCAGGTGGAAATTGCTATCCAGAGACCACAGGAAAATGGTGTCTACTGTGGACATGTGGAGGGGGCTGTGTTTGAGTTACAGCCACAGGCAAGATGTGGTCTAGGTCCCTGGAGACCTTAACCTCTCTGTCTCTTCGGCACATGCAGCTCTGTCTGGGGACATCTCCTGTATTTGTGGAGCAAAATGACAATGCTTTTATTTCAGTGAAGTAGCCAGGGTTGCAGCCTTCCTACCAATGTCAGGAAAAGCCCTTTCTAGCTGTGTTTTTTTCTTTTGTAAGCAAGCAGCCTCCACCTCTGAGGCCCAGTCAGAGCTCTGAGCAGTGGCCTGGCTTTCTGCACTTCAAAAATACAGAGGAACATGTGGAAATGTTCTATTTCTCAGCTCTGAAACCATGTGCACCAAATTTCCACAGGGCTGATCTTCATGTAGATAAAAGCGAGAGCCTACAAGGTGGGGGGCACACACCGTAGAAATCCTGCATCGTATACTATAATTTAATCATTGTGCACCGCAGAATTTCTTTGCATAAATTACAGCCACAATGATAGCATCACTTTTACAAAAGGTGGCCTCTAATCGATTTGCTGCTTCAAGAGTTGTTGGGGATTTTCAAAGCGCAGAACAATTCCTTGAATCTCAGAAAGCTGATCATTCCTGGCTTTCCCAGGGCAGATGTCCATCAAGCTGCCCAGTCTGGGAGTGCATGTATTCAGCTGATTTTTTCTCTTGACGTTTGCTAACTGCTTGGTGCTTATTTTCAAGGAATAAAGGGTTATTGGCAACTGCCACCCCCTCATGTCTGGAGAAGAGGCATTTGCAGGATGACCCTGAGTGGAAGAGGGTGGAGGTAGCTTTTTTATTATAAATACCTCCTTCTTGCACTTTCTTCTCTCTCTCTCTCTTTCCCCCATCCCCTGAGTAAACATGATTTTTAAATTCACCACATTTTTCATGCTTCAGAGTCTTCTAACATCTGGTCAGGAGCAGTCCCTGCGTGCCCTGAGCAGTTCCGGGGTCCCGGCCTCAGCCCTTCCACAAGAGACTCTTTCTCAGGACCCCAGAGTCCTCTTTGAAAGCCTTTCTATTGAAGGAGGCGGCCGGCTAGCAGTGCGTGTCGCATTGTGGGTGTCTCGGTGTGCCCTGGACTGGCCTTTGAAAGGATAGGTTGGGAAGATTCTCAGGACAGGAGAAGCTCATTTCCATCCCTGCAGCTTCATCTCACAAAGGACATTTGGTAGAAGGGAGAAGTGGAGACTTTACTCCTGCTTCCATCTGGGCCGACTGGCTGAAGTGGTGTATATCCACATTTTCCCCCAAATTGAGGGATATTTTTAGTGCTGGAACCATCAAAGAAGAATGACCATTACTTGTGTATACTGGGTTGTAGTATCAAATACCATTTCATAGGAGAAACAAGGGTAGAATTATATGGAGAAAAATTAATTGGGTAGACTCACACTGTTGATGTTCAATAAAACCCAGTGAATGAGCAGAAGTACTTAAAATTGTCACCAGCATCCAAAACTGTAGTGATTATTAACAGATGCAAACCCATGCTCCCTTTTTAAGAACCACGTTAGAAAGGCTTCAATCCACAAACACATCACAATGAGGAAACTTGGATATTTACTCTTACTGGCAAAGTGGACATGCAGTGTATACATGTGCGGAGATAAAATGCATGCCTGGCACAGGCCTGGGAGCTCAAGAACTCTGCCTATATTTAGTCTATACAGCTGTGTGGTTCTAAATCAAAACACTTCATACAATGGCCCCAGAATACTACAGTTCAGAACACCACTTCAGATACTACACTTTAGACATTAGAGGTTTTCCACAGACTGTGCACCTGTGTAAGTAGAAAGTGCTGAATGTGGAAGGATTAGTGAAAGTGCAGATACTTTGGAAAGGCAGGAAGTGTGAGCTCTGATTTTCTGGAAGTTCTTTCCCACTGCAGGCCTTGGGATCAGTGAGGTGTGGGTGCTTCTAACCCTCCTGCCTACTGCACAAATGATCTTTCCCACTATTCTGCTACCTTGTCCTTCTTGGAGAGAGATTCTTTAGCTGCAGAATGAGTAGCCACACCTTCCTTGCTGGATGGCAGCAACAAATGTCCTTTAGTAGGGGAAACATGTGACACCCAGTAGGAAATTAACAGTCAGAATTATTTCCTTCCATTGGGTGTACAACCAGCTCTCTGTATCTATGGGTCCAATGAATGGTGAACTGAAAACATTTGGGAAAAAGAAATACCATCAATGATGAACACACACAGAATATTTTTTGTTATTCCCTAAAAATTCAATGTAGCAACTATTTATATAGCATTTACATTATACCAGGTCCTATATTTCTAGAGCTGATGTAAAATATATGAAAAGATGCAAAGGTTACATGCAGATACAGCATCATTTTATATGAAGGACTTGAACAGCTGCAGATTTTGAAATGTAGAACGAAACCCATGCAGATAAAAGAAAGACTATATTGGTGCATACATGCCTTTTGTATGTGTGTAAAGCAAGTGTATTTTTTTGAATTAAGCATAAAGTTCATCAAAGGCTGGAGATGTGCTTCTTTGAAGCATCTGCAAACCTTTGCAACTAATTTAAATGAAGGAGGTAACACAATGAGTCTTGGCTCTGTCACTAATTAGCTATGAAGGCTGAGACAAATTGTGTCACCTTCCTGGGTCTCAGTTGTATAAGGAGAGTCATATCATAAATACCACATAGACTGAGGAATACAGAAGCTTCATTTGGCTGGGGCATCTGTGATCTTTGGGTCCTGGGGGAGGTGGCATTCACACCCAACTGCATTTGGTGCTTTGTGGCCATCATTATTTAGCATATGGGAGGTTGATTCCATCCTGCACGCCTATCTCAGAAGCCCAGGCACTGACTTCTTGCCCTGTTAGAAGCAGATTTTTGCCAGAATCATGTGGGGGCAGCTTCAGAGTTCATCCTCCCCTCTTGGTGCATGGTGTCACACCTTCAGGGCAGTGACTTGTGTGCCAAGACTAAAACAAGTGTGAGGACCCAGCCTGGCCCAGGTTTGTCCCTTCCTGTTGCAGCTCAAACCAGCCAAATGTCAATGGCTGATTTCCAGGGACCAGGTCTTCCTCAGATGGCAGGATGGCTGCCTGCTGTTCTGAATAGGGTTGTTAAAGGCCTTTCCAGATATGTGCAGGTGTGGTGAAAAAGTGCAAGTCAGAGGCTGATGAGGTGATGGATATCTGTAATAACAGCATTTTGGAAGGCTGAGGCAGGAGCAGCACAATTTGAGGCCCAGCCTGGTCAACTTAGTGACTTAGTGAGACCTCATCTCAAAATAAAAATGGAAAGTGTTTGGCATGTAGGTCAGTTCAACAGCTCTGGGCTCAATCTCTAGTGGAAAGAAAGAAAGAAAGAAAGAAAGGAGAGAGAGACAGAGAAAAGAAAGAAAGAAAGAAAGAAAGAAAGAAAGAAAGAAAGAAAGAAAGAAAGAAAGAAAGAAAGAAAGAAAAAGAAAGAAAGAAAGGAAGAAAGGAAGGAAGAAGGAAAGAAAGAGAAAGTCACAGATACCATGCTGGGTGTGTCCCTTGAAAATGACTTGCTCCAAAGGGGACAATCCTCTCCCCACCAGGACCTGCTCCCCTCCACCTGTCCACCTACCTGAATCTGCCCTGAGGCCTCCCTTGACATCACCACTCCCTGCAGCCTCCGACAACTCGGCCAGGGACTCTGCACACGCCTGTCCCCCCCCCAGTTGTTTGATCTGTTCTATCATCGGCCCACAGCTCATGGGGTCTGCAGAGCAGAAAGGCATTTTTATTGCATGCTTTTCATTATTCAGGCCAAAGCGTTGCAGGTCTCCAGGTATCACTGCTGCCTAAAGCAAGAGACTTGATCCAATTCCCTTTTACAAATCCGCACAGAGCAGAATCATGATTCCATGGAAGGGACTCAGAAAAGCACACAGACCAACAAAAACCTCTTAGTTTCTGCATTTCAAGTGGATTACAGGCAGTTGTAGTCATTTGTTAAATATTTTAGAGACTGAGGGTTGATGACTGTTCTCTCTCCTTTCCAGAAAACAAAAGGTGGAGCGGAATCTCGTCTGGTGGCTGGGAAAAGTAAACAGACAAGACAGAGCTGCCAAGAAAGAGCTGGCTTTTCAAATGGCAACGAGAGCTCAGGAACGGAAGGCACCCAAACCGCATTATCCAACTCCCCGCAGGGACCTCTGAATGGCCCCCAAGAGACTGCTGAACTCTGAGATAGAGTAAATTTAAAATCAGGAGCTCGGTTTCTGAAATATGTGCACCCAGGCACAGGTACACATGTTCACGTGAACACGCACACACTAAGGCACCCACAGCCCACACAGCAGGGCCCACACCACGTTCTCTCATTGGGAAAGGGCTACATCCTGCCACCCTCAGCTACTTTCTGTCCCTTCCCCAGTCTCTCAGTCTAAAAGGCGTGGAAAGGCACGGCATTTCTGTTTCCTAAATCTCCCTCTCTGCATCGGGGATTCCCTTATGCTAAATCTTTATTTCTCAAGCATCGCTATTTATCACACTCCTCTTTGCCTAACTTTGCACATTTTCCTCAATATTTTCCTGGAGAACTGTGCTCATTAGGGTTCTTCAGAGGAACAGAACCATCGGGTTAGGAGGATAGGTAAAGATACACAGATGGGGGGGAGAGAGAGAGAAAGAGAGAGAGAGAGAGACAGAGAGAGAGAGAAACTGGCGAATGAACCCTGGGCCTTCACACTGAGCTACATCCTAAGCTCTCTTTGAATTTTTATTCTGAGTCAGGCTCTCACAAATCGCCAATGCTGGATTTGAACTCGAGATCCTCCTGACTCAGCCTTCCAGATTGTTGGGATTACAGGCGTGTGTCACCATACTCAACAGGAAGAGATTTATTATGAGGAAATGGCTCAAACAATCCTGGAGGTTGGGAAGTGCCATGATTTCCTATGTACAAATGCAAATGGAGTCACAGGAAAGCGATGGGGTTGATCAATCCAGATCCTATATTCTGAAAAAAAGGGAAGAATCAACTTTAGATTTTGAAAGACTTGGTTTTACTGCTTCTCTGAGTGATATACAAAGTCCCTGTATTGGAAAGAATTGCTCATTTTTGTTTTGACCTTCAGTTTTTTCCTCTCAGAAAATAAACAAACAAAAAGGGATTCTGTCAAGATTAAATTAAACTGATTAATACACTCGATCATCAAGCACTAGTCCTCTTTATAGCCTGGAATTTAGGCAAGAAAAGATTGTTATCTCCGGTGATCCAGTTTTGAAATGTTTTTAAAAGCATATTTCACAAAAGGAAAATATCACCCACTGGGATGTTAGTTTGTTATTTTGCCCATCTTGAAAAATTCATGCTATCAATATGTTTCTATCAGCAGAAAATTTGCAGGGATCTTCATGGAAAATAATTACAACAATTTCGTCTGATTGTAACTCCTACAGCGTGGTAGACCAGGTGTCCTTAAGAACCATATCAGTAAAGGCTCCTCAAATTCTGGATACAAAATGATGGATGTTATGTTAAATGTTTTGCTGCATTCTAGAGAAAAGAAGAGCCAGGAACAGCAGCCTGAACAAGACAAGGTGCAAGCTCCCACTGGGAGTGTGGGCACAGGAGAGCCTTTCCAGGATGCACATGGGGACAAAGGGCTGATGGTCTCCAGAGACAGATTAGAGACCTTAAATCCACTAGAGTCTGAAATAAAAATTTGCTGATTTTCTTGCTTCAAAAAGCTAGGCCAGGGGGTCACATCCTTCTTGCCAGCCTGTATCTACAATACCCCAGGCTGCATCTACCTGGTGTGGAGTTTGAATAAAACCAGGTGAGGGCAAATTCGCAGGTGTGTAACTGGATTGGTGATAAACAGAGAGGCTCAAGACTGAGACTCTTCGGCACCGCTGGCCAAAGGGCAAGCAAAACCCCTCTCAAATCATGGACTCCACCCAAGAGGAGCCCGAGCTCCCCACAACCAAAATTCTTTCAAAAAGAAAATGTGTAAAATGTTTAAAGACAAGAAAAGTGGGAACCAAAAATCACTAGCAAAGACAAACACTGCTTCAAAAATACCAGGAAGACTTGGGAGAGAGAAAATCAAAACTTCTAAAAATATATAATAATTTCATTTAAGATAATTTGAGTGAGCTAAAGAGCAGACATGATGCATGCAAAACCCTAAGTAATGGATGGAAAGATGGATTTGAATAATTTATCACATACAGAGCAAAGGGAGAGAGAGGTACTTTCATAGCTTACCTGCCAGAGGTAACTGACCACTAATAGCACAACCAAAGGAAGGTAATAGGAAAATGGAGGAGAAACAATATTTGCGAAAATTATGAATGATTTTTTAATAACTTATGAAAGATTATAGAGTTTGGAGCCAAGACACTAGGATCTGGTGTTCTCAAGAATCATAGGTAAATTAATCTAAATGAGGCATAACTCATCTTGGTGAAGTCCCCTGTTACCAAAGACAAAGGTGTAATTTTAGTCCAAACCACAGTGGGTCACCTTGAGTTTAAGACCATCCCAAAAGGCATCTCAAGTGGCCAAGACATCAGTATCTGCTTGTTCACAGACAGCAAAAGTTGGGGACAATTGGCACAGACTGACTGTCTCTCTTACCCTGTTTGTCTCTAACACAAATGGATTCTGCTATGGTTAACCAGGATTGAAGGCTGGAAAGAGGCTTTCCTGGCTGTGCTCGTGCAGGTGAGAATGTTCTCGGCCTTCACTACGCCCAATGTGGAGGTGACAAATTGTGTGAGTGGCTCATGGAATCCAGGTGATTAAGGACATTATTGACTGCCAGATCCTTGAAAGCCTTTTTCCTCTCAGTCCTAAAGGAGAACCAAACACCTCTTCTGAAGACAATTGTGGCAATGCTTGTCCCTAGCTAAATCTTTGTAAAGATAAGTAAACTAATGGTAAAAACTTGTGTCACTGGTAAACAGATATGTTTTTATTTCCCCCTAAAACTGTATTCCTGTCTACCCCATCCCTTCTCAGGCTGTGCCAAAAGGTTGCTGCAGAGCAGGAGAGAGCAGACACCCATGTGAGAATAAATTCAGTCAGCTGCATTTAATGGAGACTTTCTTGGTCTCCTTAGGAGGCTTAGATTTGAAAGTCAGGCTTTGTAGACAAAAGAGATGCTTAGATGATAAATCATCCTTTCTGAATATCTAGGTTTAGCTTTTATAGATTTGGTCATAGTCACAACATCTTCCATAGGGAGGTTCCCAAAAGTGGAGAAAGGGAGGGAAACACAGATGGGCCCCTGAGATTGAGGCAGCTGTGTTGAGGTCTGAGATACTGGAGAGAGGCTGAGATGCTGGAGGCTCAGAATGGTGGTGGCAGGTAGAGAGACGTTAGATGCACTGGAGTCAAATTGCTCTTCTCTAAGCTTTTTGTTTTATGATCACTTCTGCAGAAGGACCTGCCCTGATCATCTGATACAACATGGCAGCAATTGTATACCTCTGTCATCTTGTGTTATTCAACTTTCTCTCTCTTTATGCCTCAGGTTATGCTCCTGTTTTGCTGATTTGGGTATTGTCAGCTGTCTTGGAACACCAAATTTAGTACTATCTTCCTAGAATCCGGGAACACCAGATCCTAGTGTTCACTTAATGAACAGATAAGAAGAGATTGCCAATTCAAACTAATTGTTCTGCTACCTGCCCTATGTTAGTAAAGCAATGTCTTTTTTTTTTT
>PVLD010017579.1:0-41471 GCA_004027595.1 Dinomys branickii
TGCCCCCCCCCCCCCGGCGAGTCTGTTCTTTCTCGTATTCGCTTTTAGCAGAGCAAGTCCCCCTGAAGACTCCCTCAAACCCTTTTGAACACCAGTGACATTTGGTATCCTGAATTGCTTAGGAGGAACTGTTAAGACCCTCGGGTTTTAGGAGCCAGGATCCAGACTTCGGCCTTGGAGTCACAGGCTTAGTGACCAGCATGACAGCTCTGGGTGGGGAAAGGAGAGATTGTACCCACCTGTCACTTTCTTCTTTACTTTCCTATGTTTTCCCATCTATCACTTTTGTAACTGGGGGGAAATCATCTGTTTAAATGGATTGCTCAGCTCTTGGAGTTTTTTTATTTTTGTTTTTTGTTGTTGTCTTTTTTTGAGACAGGGTCTCACGATGCAGTTCAGGCTGGTCTTGAGCTCATTTTGTAGCTTAGGCTGGTCTTGAACTTGCAACAATCCTCCACCCTCAGTCTCCTAAGTGCTGGGATTACAGGCGTGTGCCACCATGCCTGGCCTTGTTTTGTTTTTTGAGACAGGGTCTCACTATGTAGTTCACACAGGCCTTGAATGCACTATGTAGCCCAGGCTCAAACACCAGTCTTCCTGCCTCAGCCTCCTGAGTGCTGGTGTTAGAGGCATGTACCACCACACCCGCTTCCTGTTGGCCTTTAGATACACGCATACAGGACACAAGCCTCCAACATTTTCCTCGGATGTCTGTTTACCTACATACTTACATTTTTCTTCTCTTTTGCGTCAGGAAACCATTAACACGGGGCCATTTGTGATGCGCTCCACGTGTCGGAGATGTGGTGGCCGTGGCTCTATCATCACGAATCCATGTGTGATCTGCAGGGGAACAGGACAGGCCAAGCAGAAGAAGCGAGTGATGATCCCTGTGCCTGCAGGTGGGCTCCTGGGTCTCCTGTGCCTAGAGGAGCACTGAGGCTACCCTTTCTTGTGAGGTGTGGCTGTCAGGAGAAGCCCAGGTTGAGTCCTTAGAGCCCTGGGCTAGAGAAGGAACAAGAATCTTCTTGAATCCTTATCTTTGTGCCGGTTATCATTATAGTGTACCGCTGTGCTCCTGCTTGGTGATAGGACAGTTCCTGGCCCCTGGTTTCATATCCTTTGTCCACTCTCTTCAGGCACTGAGGCCAGCATCACAGGAGTGGGCAGGAGAGTCTGTGACGGGTCAGTGGGTCTCGGGGAGAGAGTGCTGTGGGAGCTTCCCCCATAATTGCTGTCTTTGGAATTTTGGTTCTTCTAGGAGTCGAAGATGGCCAGACTGTGAGGATGCCTGTGGGAAAACGAGAAATTTTCATCACATTCAGGGTAGGTGCCTGCCTCCACAGCTTCTGTCAACACCCTGCTCGCTTGGAATGGGAGCTCTTTGAGGTTCTGGTTGGCATGAGGTAGGAGCTTTGTGGGTACACTTCCCTTTTTTATTTTATATTTTTATTTTATTTTGAGACAGGGTCTCAACTCAGGTTGCCCTGGCAGGACTCAAACTTGCAAAGCTCCTGCCTCAGCCTCCTTCAGTGCTTTGATTACAGGTGTGTACCACCATGCCTAACTGTACCTGGTGTCTTTGATTAAGAGAATGACTGGACATGGTGGTGCACTACTATAATCTTGGCAGTTAGGAGGCTGAGGCAAGAGAATTGCCATGAGTTTGAGGCCAGCTTGAACTACATAGCCAGATCTGTATTAAAAATGAGAAAAAAAAGAAAGAATAAACTCATGAGCATGGCTTAGCTGACTGCTGTGTCACAGAGTACTTTAGGACTATCAAGAAGAAAGAACCTAACTGGACCTGGTGGTGCTTGCCTGTAATCCCAGCACTTGGGAGGCTGAGGCAGGAGGATTATTATGAGTTTGAGGTCATTCTGAGCTACATAGTGAAACCCAGTCTCAAAAGAAAGGAAGATTAAAAAAAGAGAAAGAAGAAAGAACCCGGTATGGCAAGACAGCCATGCCAATGACCCCAGTATCTGGGGAGGCTACGGTACAAAGATTGCTTTGAGTTCAAGGCCAGCCTGAACTACACAGAGAGACCCGTATCTCATAAAATCAAAACAACAAACCATCCCAAAACGAAGAACCTGAGCCATATGTATGAACAAGAGATGCCTCAGTTGTTAATGACACACCGAAGAAAGCAGGTTTTAAGAGGTTGCAGAGCACAGGAGGCCATCTACATATTTTCAAGCATGTGAGATGGCTTTTATGTTATTTAGGGATGTGGAAATACACGGCAGAAATAAAGTTACACCTGTAGGAATAAGCCAGGCCTGATGGTACATGCCTGCAATCTCAGCACTTGGGAGGCTGAGGCAAGAGGATCACCATGAGTTCAAGGCGAGCCTGCACTACATAGAGACATCCTGTCAAAACCAAACAACAAAGAAAGAATGATAAGTACCAAGTTCAGGGTAGCAGTTAAGAAAGCAAGGAGGTTGTATGTATACTATTTTATTCCCTAAAGTAGGTGAGGGTACATTGTGTTTGCTATTTAATTTCAATTGTTTTTCTACAATGCTTCATAATTTTGAGTAAAGGCAAAAGCTAGGCCTAGTGTCCAAGTGTCTATAATTTCCAGTTACTACCACGGCTGAGCAAGGAAAATTGCTTGAGCTCAGAAGTTTAGGGCCAGCCTGGATAATACAGTGGTACTTTGGTTCACAAACTTAATTCTTTCCATGATTTCAATGCAAAATGTATTCCATGATTCTGGTTGCAACCAAATTTAAGAATATACTGTATTGTTCAGTAAGACTGTCTCAGAAAACAAAATAACAAGTAGGGCTGGGACTAGAGCCCAGTGGCATAAGCGCCTGCCTGGCAAGTGGAAGTCCTGAGTTCAGTTCCCGGTACCCCGCCCCCCAAATATGCAGGACCTAGGTCTAGTACTGTGAAAAACAAAGCAAGCCAAAAACAGCAGCAGAAAGAGAGGGAAAAAAAAGAAAAAGGAAAAGTATTATGAAAGGTAAATCTTCTAGACTGAGAGTAAAGATGAAGGCAGGGGCAGGGATGTAGCTCAGCAGTAGAATATTTGCCTAGTACATGCATGGCCCTGGGTTCAGTGCCCTATATAACAAACAAACAAAAAAGGTAAAGGCAGAAGGCTGGAAGCCGATCTATAACAAAAGTTTGGTACAAAATTCAGCTTCTCTTCCCATCCAATAATAGCGAAAAAAGACAGGAAAAAAAAGAAACATTGATACACAAAAAATAGTATTTATAAAATGAAATAAATTCTGGTGTTGCCATTCAGTTTTCTTTTTTGTTTTTGTTGTTGTTGTTTTTTGAGACAGGGTCTCACAATGTAGTATAGACTGGCTTTGAACTCATTATGTTACCCCAGGCTGGCCCCAAACTCATGGTGATCCTCTTGCCTCGAGCTCCCAAGTGCTAGGATTACAGGTGTGCACTTGCTTGCAGGTCTCTGCTGGTTAGTTTTGAAGGCAGCTTCCATTGAATAGTCATCTGGAAGATAAATCATTTTTACCTTTGAAGATATATTAGTCTGTGTTTCTCCATTCTTTCTAATAAAGTAACATTTGTTTTCTCTCTTTTTTTGATACCAGTAATTGAACTCAGGACCTTGCACTTGCCAAGCAGGCACTTGTGCCGCTGAGCTATATCCCCAGCCCCTAAAGTAACATTTTTAAAAAATGTTCAAACAGCCAGTTTTTAATTCTTATTTCCCTTTATAATTTGTTTTGTGTTTTTTTTTTTTTTGAGACAGTCTTGCTATGCAGTTAAAAATGACCTTGAACTCACCATGTAGGCTAGGCTGGCCTCAAACTCTCAGTGATTGTCCTGCCTCAGCTTCCTGAGTGCTGGGATTACAGGTATGCACCACCATCCTGGGTGTGTTTTGTTTTTTGAGTCAGGGCCTCACTATGTAGTTCACAGTGGTTTTGAACTCACTGCGTAGCCCAGGCTGGCCTTGAACTCACATCAATCTTTGTGCTTTAAGCATCCTGACTACACAGATACAGCTATGTGCCATCGCTCCAAACACCCTTTTCAATTGAATGGTGTTTTGGAAGCTGAAGAAATCTAGACCTCATTCCATTGAGTGTGTAGTTGTAGAGTCTGTGGCCCTCCCGAGCTGTGGGGTGCTGTCTCCCATCACTAGTGCAAGTCTTTCAATGCTGTACTTTACGCATTGAAGGTGGTAAAGTGTGTCAGGCTCTAACCTTAGGCCTCATGAGCCATGCAGCTCATGTCCAGCCTGAGCAGGACTTCTCTGGTGATCACACTGATCTTGTGTTTGACCTTAGGTGCAGAAAAGCCCTGTGTTCCGGAGGGACGGCGCAGACATCCACTCTGACCTCTTTATTTCTATAGCTCAGGCTCTTCTTGGGGGCACAGCCAGAGCTCAGGGCCTGTATGAGACTATCAATGTGACGGTAAGAGGGCATGGAACATATTTGCCACTCTGGTACATGACTCTTTTCTGTGAAATGGGCAATGGCTGGCATGGCCTGAAACCCATAAGCATCCAGCGTGTCAAGAATTCCGAGGGGAGAAGAGGCTTGGGGCCAGGCACTGGGGACTTTGGGCTGTTCTTGGGTGAGTGTCACTGCTCAGAACTTGCTATATGATCGCTACAGAGAGTTGTTCTTCTTTGCCATCCCCTCCTCCACAGGTCAGCAGGCCTGGAGACAGGGTGCATGCTTGACACAACCTGCACCCTTTGATCACCTGGCTATGAGAGCTGATACCTCTGGGGCTGTGTCTCATCCATTGGTCACTGCTCATTTTAGTAGCAGCTACAGTGGACATCCTCCTGTGTCCACCCAGACCTGTACTCCCCTGTCCAGGTCCACCACTGTGGCTCAGGGCCTTCTGCAGCTTCTGTGTAAAAGGGACTTTGGGGGGGCCTGTACCCATGGAAGTGGACACTGGAGGCATATTGTCCTGCCTCTGCTCCTATGTCTCTCCCTCTTTTTTTTCCCCTAAAGACAGGGTCTCATTGTGCAGTTCAGGCTAGCCTTGAACTCACTGTGATGTAGCCCAGGCTGGTCTTGAATTCACAGTGCTCTATCCACCTGAGCCCCCCAAGTGCTGGAATTACAGATGTGTGCCACCATGCCCAGCATCTCACATTTTCTCCCCTCACTTTCAAGGTCTATAGTACCATGACTCTTAACTAAGACCTAGTCAGAAACTGGTCTGGGCAGACTGCAGCTCAGCCAGTTTCCATGTGGTTGCTGTGAGGCTTGCTACAGATGCCTGAGGATAAGTCCCTTTCAAAGAGCTCTTTCAAGATTCTTTTTGGGACTGAGGATGTAGCTCAGTAGTAGAGCCTAGTGTGTTCAACCCTGGGCTCAATCCTCAGTGCTGGGAGAAAAAACGATACATAGTGAAAAGGTTTGCTTTGGAACAGTGAGGACAGGGAACATCACCACTTTCCTTTCTCCATAGATTCCACCTGGAATTCAAACAGACCAAAAGATTCGCTTGACCGGGAAAGGCATCCCCCGGATTAACAGCTATGGCTATGGCGACCACTACATTCATGTCAAGATCAGAGTTCCAAAGTAAGTTCTACCAAGGCGCCAAACCCTGTACACACTCTTCTGCTGAGCAGGTGCCCGCTAAGCCTTTCACCTGCCAGACTCTGCACCCAGTAAAGGTGCCTGTGAGCTCTTTGCTTGGGTTGGTCCTTTCTCCCGTGAAGTTAGATGTCCCAACCCTGTCCACTTCACAGACACATCAGAGATGCTGAGCTCTTGCTGTTTTGTTTTTTTTTTAGTGTGAGACAAAGTCTTGCTATGTATAGTTCAGGTTGACCTTGAACTCACTGTGTAACCCAGGCTGGACTCAAACTCATGGCAATCCTCCTGCCTCAGCCTCCTGAGTGCTGGAATTACAGGCACATGCCACCATGCCAGGCTTGCTTGTGCTGTGCTGTGGGCAAAGTGCTCTGGGTATCCTGTCAGGGTATATGTATCTGGCTCCTATTTGGAATCTAGTTTCTAGCATTTGTTCTTTTCCTGAGATTAGATAATTTTTACCTGCTTCACAGGCATTTATGATACCTTCTCACCACACCCCTATCACCTGCAAACTGTATCTAACATAGCATAATAATGGTTGTTTAAATAACTTGGGGTATTTTAGAAGCTCTCTTTCTGTCTTCCCCACCCAACCCCCAAGTACTAGGGATTGAACCCAGGGCATTCACACTGAGCCACATTCCCAGCTCTTTTTTTGGTTTCTTTGAGACAAAGTCTCACTATGTAGTTCAGGCTGGCCTTGAACTCACTATGTAGCCAAAGCTGGCCTCAAACTCTTGGCAATCCTCCTGTCTTAGCCTCCCGAGTGCTAGGATTACAGGCTTATACCACCACACCCTGCTTTCCCAGCTCTTTTTTTTTTTTTTCTTTGAGACATAAAATTCTATGTCACTATGTTGCCTGCCCAGGCTGGGCTCCAAATTGTGACCCTCCTACCTCAGCCTCCCAGAGTACCGGTATTATAAGTGGGTACTACTGTGCCAGGCTAGGAACTCTTCTTTACAGGAATCTGAGGGTGTGAGCTGAGGGTATTAATGCAGTATGTGCCCCTCCTTGATTGGGGTCCCCCTTTCCCACACACTGAAGTTCTTGGCTACAGCCTGCTTGTTTGTGGAAGAGCTGCCCAGAGGAAGCGCTCAGCTGCTAACTGTGCTTGGTCCCCAGGAGACTGACAAACCGGCAGCAGAGCCTGATCCTGAGCTATGCTGAGGATGAGACTGATGTGGAGGGAACAGTGAATGGTGTCACCCACACGAGCACAGGTAAGGGGTTGGGAGGTGTTGTGGCTACACAGTGGGGCCTGTAAGGCTCTTAGAAGGTGGACAGTTGGGAGCAGCGTGTTGGGGTTCCTACTTGCAGGTCTTGATGAAGTCCCAAAGAGTACTGTTGAAAGAATGGAGCTGGGGGGTAGGAGCAGCTGGTGTGGAGCAGCGGCCCCCAGTGAAGGCTTCTTACTCTTTCTCTGCGTGTGTCTGTGTGCTAAGGAAAGTGCTGGGGTGCTTCCTGCCAGGCAGCTCTGTGTCTCAGAGCTGGTGTTCTGAGTTCTAGCCTTGGTTCTGCCACTTATCTCATGACCTTGGGCACTTTCCCATCATGAGTTCCTTGTAACAATTTAAGGAGGACATAAACTAGAGAGATTTGTGCATTCCTGACCCTGAACATTTCAGCAGGATTGCAGTGTCTGATACATAGTAACCACAGCATAAAAAACGCTATCAGAGGACTCATCTGCATTTTAGAGCAAATTCACCTTGAATTTATCTTGCAGTGAACAAATGTGTTACCTGAAGTCACATGCCATGCTTTGTTGGAGGAGTGCAGTTGAATGTTGGTGATTTGGTATCAAGTGTACCTGCTAGCTAGAGCATTGGCCATGGCACCGGCCAGTGCGGTCCCATATAATGGGAACCTTGTATGTCAGGACAGGCTGTGCCTAGGAAGTCATTGGCTCAGGCTTCCAGTTTCTTCCTGCTTGAATCATTTTTGTTTTTGTCAGGTTCATAGGTCAAATTCCCAAACCTGGAATAGCCTTAGAATAGTGTATTCATAACAGATGTTCAAAGCTGGGGATAGGTTTTTCCAGTGAAGTTGAGACTTTGGTCATGGAGTTTGGTCCTGGAGGCAGAGGCAGGAGTGGGAATCCCAGCAGCAGCAACCACTTTTGGTGGAATTTCACCTATGTTCTGTTCTGGACAAGGGATCAGAGACCTGTGAATAAGCACCCTTTACAAATCCTGTCTGTTATCCACATAGTTGCAGGGTGTAACGGTGAGCACTCTGGACTCAATCGAGCAAATCCTGTCTCCTAACCAATCACTGAATGGCACTTATTTTAATGGTTGGGAGCATACACTTTCCTCTTTAGTTCTTTTTATTATTCTTTCTCACCCTCTTCCTCCTTTGTATTTCACCTTTTTAAAACTGTTTTGGGGCTGGGGATATAGCTCAGTGGAATAAGCGCTTGCCTAGCAAGCGCAGGGTCCTGAGTTCGATCCCCGGTACCGCAAAAACAAACAAACAAACAAACAAAAAAACTTTTTTGTTTTCTTTGTTTTGAGACAGGGTCTGCTGTATAATTCAGGCTGGCCTTAAACTTGCAGTGATCCTCCTGACTCAGCCTCCTAAGTGCTGGGATTATAGGTGTGTGACACGCACCTAGCATTCTTTTTTCTTCTTCTAAATGGGCCTTGCTAGGTAGCTAATTTACACAAGCTGGTCTTCTTTTTTTTTTCCGCTGTTTAATAACTTTATTTTGTCTTGCATTTTACAGAAGTCTATGAACAATTTTTAAAAAGCACCTCCTTATCCCATCTTATTTCTCCGACAGTTGTTAAAATAGGCAAGAAGTATGTCAACAGTTTGAGCATCGGCAAGGATTTCAGATCAACTAACCACTCGCCAAAGAACTTGGCAGCTTTTCTATCTTGTTTTTAACACAATGATACATCCACTCTGACGGTAAACCTGTGCAGCCAATTCCTCAGAACGCACTTCACAAAATCAGTGGTGATTAACAAGGTAGTTGGCTTTGGCATGGAACTGTGCTCACTTGCCCTGTGACAGCCTGGAAGCCAGTTTTGATATTGACAGCAGAGCATCGAGAATGACAAGTTTCATACTGTAAGAAATAGAGCCGGGTGTCCTTCTGCAGAATTGTGTCCAGTGATCGGCATGTCTGATAAGTGACGTATTCCTTGGATATCTTCTTAAGACATTTTCTGTCTCTGTTGGAATCTTCCTTTGATAACAAGTTGGTTATTGCCATCTATAGAATGACTCGCACCCAATTCTGCCAATAAAAATGCAAGGAGATGATTGGGCTGACGATGTGATGGTTACAGATATCTGTAAAGTTGACAAAAGAGGTTTTCTTGGTTTCTACTTGGACGACCTGTGGAGGTTTCATGACAAATTTTCTTTTGTCTCCTGCAACCATATCTGGATTCTTTTCCCTCATGATGTTGACACTTGATGCAGTAGCTCTCTGTATGTGCAGTCTCTCTGAGCCTGCCCGAGCTAGGCCTGTCTGGTTACTGAATGAAATACATCACCTTTTTTGCTGTCTTCATCTTCTAAAGCTTCGTCTTTTTCTAGTATTTCATCCTTTCCTGGGAACTTGACGTTCTTCTTCTTTTTCTTTTTATTGCCAAGCGTAATATGAAGGTCATCCTCTGGTTCTGCTGGCGCTTGGATGTCGCTTTCAATCTTAAGATCCTTTACACCCTCTTCTGCTTCATCAATATCAAATAATTTTTGGTTTTTTTCTTCTTTTTCTTTTGATTAAAGAAATTCAAGTCATCTAGATCATCAGAAGCATCTTTCTTCCTGCTGTTCTCTTCCTTGGCTTCCACATCTTCATCTTCAGTTGGTTCTGGCTCCGCTTCTTTTGTTTCTGAAGGCTGGGTTTCTTCTGTCTGGGTGTCCCCTTCCTACTTGGACTAGTTAGGAGTTTGGGTTCTGATGTCAGAGGATTCATGTTCCAGCTCTATCATTATTAGTTGTAAAGCTTTAAGCAAATGACTTCATCTCTCTGAACCTCAGTTTCTTCATCTGTAAATTTAAGATAATAGCAGTACCACCTTACAGGGTTTCTGTGTGATTAAATTAATTCGGATGGGTAAACCCTGTGGCATGTGTCTGGCATGTATTAGAAGCTCTACCAGTGATGATTGATGGTGTGACACACTCCAGCATACCATGTGATTTGTCATCAGTTTACCAAGAACACAACAAAATTCAAAACTCATGCTATCCCTTGTCTTAGGAGGCCCACAAGTGATGGAAATGTGGTTTATAGACTTGTTAGGAGAGAGTTTTTGGGTTTGTTTTTTTTTTTTTTTTTTTTTTTTTTTTTTTTTTTTTTTTGTCTTTTTGGGACAGGGTCTCAGTAGGCAGTTCAGGCTGGCCATAAGTTCACTTTGTAGCCCAGGCTGGTCTCAAACTTGAAATGATCCTCCTGCCTCAGTCTCTGGAGTGCTGGGATTACAGGTGTGCACCACCATGCCCAGTAGGAGAGTCCTTTTTGTAAGAAAAGAGGATGTGAAGAACTGAGGGAGGCTGTTGCTCATGGGGGCTGTAGTGTACTGCAGAGGGCCTGGTCCTCGTCTGTGGAGCCCTGGAGCTTGGATGTGGTCCAGTTGTGTTAGTGACTGTCTAGATCTCACTCAGCAAGTCCTTCTCTGAGGACACAGCTGAGCTCTGTGAGTGTGCCATGTCAGCAAGTGAGCTATTTCCCCACTCTCTGTGCTGTAGCCAGAGAACCCCACCTAATGTTGCTCAGAGACCTGTCACCCTGAGCGTTGGGCCTCTTACTCCTGAAGTCTTTGTCTGACTCAGACTGAGCTCTTGGAGACCATAACTGTTTACATTGTGCTGTGCACTATGCAAGGTATGTGTCTTGGCACATGAAAAACATGCCCTGGCTGGGCACGGCAGTGCACGCCTGTAATCCCAGCACTTGGGAGGCTAAGGCAAGAGGATCACGATGAGTTTGAGGTCACCTGGGCTACATAATGAGTTCAGGACCAGCCCTAAAAACTACATAGCAAGAGTTGGGCATGGCAGCACATGCTTATAATCCCAGCACTTGGGAGGCTGAGGCAGAAAGATTGCTGCAGGTTTGAGACCAGCCTGGGCTACATAGTTCAAGGTCAGCCTGAACTACAGTGCAAGACCCTACTGGGGGGTGGTGTTTTTGGCCCTCAGTACTTGTGATTGATAAATCATTAAGACATCTGTGCAGGAGAATTCTAGTTTTAGCCTGGGACATATAGCCACCATTATCTGGAGCAGTTAGGGTTAGGGGTCAGATGTGGGGAAAGTTGATTAGGGAAATAAGAGTCCCAGCTGGTGTGATAACTGAGATGCAAGGCAAGAGCTCTACCACTGAGCCACATCCTCAGCCCCGTGATAACTGAGATGAAGCACATGTATCAGAGGATTCTGCGTGGCCCTGGGTCCCTCGCTGGGTATCTTGGGCATGTCGTGTATACACGCACACAACAGGTCTGTATAGTGGACCTAAAAATGGAGTCTTGTCTTGGTGTGCATTTTATCTTATACCGAGTAGTGTAGTGGTTAAGAGCCTGGCTTTGAACTCAGTTCTGCCTCCTGTTTGCGGCTCTGGGACCTCAGGTAAATCACCTAACTTCCCTATGTTGCCATTGTTTTTTCCCCACTTGTGAAATTTACCCATAAGGTAAGCTAAGGTGTAGATGAGCCAATGTTTGTTAACCATGTGGTTTGCCTAGAAGGGATGTAGCATAGAGCTTTGTTTTTGTGACTCTTGTTTAGATTAGAGACAGCTAGTCATTGTTTGTGTGTTTTGTTTCCTAACTATGGGTCCATGACTTAAACAGTTGGGACACCATAAGACTCTGAGTGGCCCAATTGCTTCAGTCTGACAAGTGAGGCAGCTTTGCCAGCTTGGGAGTGGCTCCTTCTCTTAAGGTGGTGCTTGTTTGCTCCCTGAGTGGTTAGGCCTTGGGCTGCCTGGCGTGAGTAGGTTGGGGCGGGGATGTGATGTGGAGGTGTGTGCCCTTGACCCTGGTTCTTTCTGCTGTTTGTGCCCAGGTGGCAGGACCATGGATAGCTCCACAGGAAGCAAGGCTAGGCCTGAGGCTGGGGAGGACGAGGGATTCCTTTCCAAACTTAAGAAAATGTTTACCTCCTGATATCCCAGCAGAGGTAGGAAAACCTGTGAGGCTTCTTCCCTTTATTTCCCTATGTGAACTAATCCTGTTTTCATTCACTTTAACCAACATCATACCACACCCTACCCTACCCCAGGAGTTGGAAGAGGTGCCAGTCAAAGTTACGGTAAATCTGGTGTCTTTTCAGCCCTTCGAAGCAGAGTGTGGGGCTGTCAGCAATACAGTGCTGGGCCAGGCTATAGTGGCCAGGCTCTGGTGTTAGAACTTGGTTCAGACTCCTTCCTGCCTCACAGCCCTCCTTATACCAGTTCCTAGGGGCTTTCAGTTCCAAAATGGTGGGATCAGCTTGCCTACGGTCACAGAGGGAAAACTGTGGCAGACCCAGGCCTAGAACTCAGATCTCCTTCACCCTTTGCCTGCTTTGTAGCTTCCCACCTGCTTTGGCATGGTAGCACGGCAGACCTGGGGGCTGCTGCAAGGTAGTGCTTGCGCACTGTGGTGTTCTGTTGCTTGTGCTTGTCCTTGATGTTGGGGCTCTTTTTTTTTTTTCTGTCTGAGACAGGGTCTCCTTATGCAGTCAGGCTGTACCTGAGCTCACTGGTAGCCCAGTCTGGTCTTGAACTTGTAACAATCCTCCTGCCTCATCCTCCTGAGTGCTGGGATTACAGGCGTGTGCCACCACGCCCGGCTGATGTTAAGGCTCTTGACCCTGTCTTGGCACAGCCACTCTCCAGGGATGGGGACTAGTGGAAGCCCTCCTGCTGGGATGTGAAACAACTGTTTGTCTCCTTGGCTCAGGAAAACGATCCACTGGAAACTAGGCTGGGAGCAACAATCCTTCCTTATGGCCAGGCCTCAGAGACAGAATTCCAGAGCAGCAGCACTGCACCCCTGCCTGCAGAGCCTGAAACAACAAAACAATATGACAGTACATCTCTGCACAAAAAGATCACAGAGGACAGCCCCTGGGCAGTGAATGTAGCACCCAAGGACTGGTGGAAGTTTCCTGTTCGTGGATAGGTGATGCACCTCTTCTGACTCAGGCAGGGTAAGACAGCTGGACACTTCTTATAGCACTAAAACTGTAGTTTGGAATCAAACTTGGAGAACTTAAAGGATTAAAGGCCATGCTTTCAGCTTAAATTGAAGCCTTAAACTGCACCAAGGTGTGAAGTGATTCATTTTCTTCTCAGCAGACCTCTAGGAGTTGCTGAGCTGAGTCCTCCCTGACAGGTTGTCTTCATCAGGAACGGGGTTACACACCTCACCAGAGCCGTCTTCCCCCAACAGGCTCTACCCAGGCCTCTTCTTGGAGTTTTGTTTTTAATTCCCTAAGGTACCAAGCAGCTGGAAAGTGTGTGCTGGGGCCTGGGGAGGCAGGCGCCCAAAGGCCCACAGGGTCCCTGGAAGACAGACAATCCCTTCCACCCTACGCCGATGGCAGCCAGCCCTGACTTCTGAATTCTGTGACTCTAGCTGAGTGTGGTGGAGCTCCTGCACTTCTGAGCCACGGCCACGGGGTCATGCTGGGGAGACAACAGTTACCCCAGGAGCTCGAAGCCATGCCAGCCAGCATATTGGCTCTTACCACCTACACTGTTAACATTGATTTTCCAAAGCATGTTTAAATTACTCAGTGCTAAGAATCATAATCTTCTCCAGTGTAAATGTGTGTTTAAGAGAAAAAGCAGTCTAAGCCAGTGAAGGTTCCCCACCATGCAGCCAGGGCAAATGCCCTGTTCCCTGCCTCTGCTAGTAGCACATTGCAGTTTCCATGTGGTTCACAGTCCTTGCTAGTGTAAGACAGGTTAATGAAGGATGTTTCTTAGTAGTTTCCTTTTTGTTTTTCTTTATAATTTACAAAATTAAAGATTACATTAGTGTCTGACTTAAGTATGTAAAATGATTCTATATCAATGTAAATAAGATTATCTTCTGCAAAAGATATTTAAAACCTAAACTGTGGTCATTTCTTCTTTGCAAGAGGTCATGCAGCTGGGAGTGACTGGAGAGGTAGCTGGTTTCATCCAGGTGGAGCCTGGGCACCCCACAGTGCTGGCCCCTATTGTCCTTCCTATTCCTAGGGCAGGGTGCTTGCTGTGGGGCTGTGTGCCGATGGGAGTGAGTGTTCTAGAAGCTAGTTCACTTCTTCTGAGAACCTATGCTGAGAAATGTGTATGAGCTCACTAGGAGGCCATACAGCCTGTGCCCTATGTTACAGTTTTCTCTTTTCCATCACTTTTAAGAGTCTTTACTTTTCTTTTAATTAAAATTTTTGCTTACTGTAGTTTAGTCTGGGCTCCTGGCACAGCCCTGATTCCTGGCACAGCCAGAGGGCCTAACATGTGTTCACGCCCATCCCACTGTTCTGAGCTGAGCAGGGAGAAGTATAAGCTGTTCACCTTGCTGAGTGGAAAAGAGATTGGGAAAGAGCTGATGTATAAAGGAAGCTCAGTAGTGACATTCTGTGTCCTTGAGATTCTTTTTTGTATTTCATCAGCGAAGTATTGCCTGCCTGTTGTGAACATACAGCGTAGCCAGGCACTGCTAAGCCTGGGGCTGTAAGCAATGGGTGGGAAGGGAGCTGGGCACTGTTTTAGGCAAGTCTAGATGTATTCCTGGAGAAGTCAACCACATCTCACTCACACCTCGTCCTGGGAAAGAAGTCTAGGAAGAGATGTTGAAAGCAGAAGGTGGATTTTCTGGCTAGAGACCCCCTTACTGATGTGCTAAAACCTCTGAAGAGGAAAGGTGGCGCTTCAGCGGTTGCAGAATTAGCTACTGCTTCCAGATTTGTGTTTAGTTTCTATCCACACATGGTTCCTGAGACACTTGTTTCCAAATAACTTTGTACCCCTGAGTTAGGGCTGGGGTACAAGATGATATGTGTAAAAATGCAAAAAATACCAAACACCACCACCAAAAAAACCAGTAGGGGCAGACATTGTACAGTGCTGTGGCCCCTATACTCTGGGAGGCTGAGGTAGGAGTATTGCAAGTTTGAGCCCAACCTGAGTGAGTGACTTAGCAAGACCCTGCCCCAAAATTTTAAAAAAAAAAAAAAATTAAAAGGGGCTGAGGATAAGGTTTAATGCAAAAGCCCTGGGTTCAATCCCCAGAACTGGAGGGAGATGGGGGCTATCTGTAGGTCTTTGGGGATTCAAAACAGGGAGAAGGGTAGATGGATATGTAGCATTTGCTAAAATATTAGTAGGACAAAGCAGGGCAGTAGTCATTTCAGAGTGGGTGAGGCCCTCAGCTGCAGCCCTTCTCAAGCCTCTGCTATTTTATCTCCAGCCTGAACCAGTTGACCTAGGTTCTGGTGCATTGGCTTTTGCATCCTTTTTTTGTCATCAGAATCCCTCAAAGAACCAGAATCTTCTTCATCCCAGCAGAGGGCAGCCAGTGTCCACCACTTCCTCCTTACTGTCTCTAGGCCTTGAGGTTACAGGTTAAGGGCCTTGACCATAGGACTGTGAACCCACTTCACATTTTTATGTAAAGTTCCAGACTCACTCTGTTATGGCCCCTGCCGCTAAATAAGCAGCATTTCTAGTTAGAAAGTATGAAGTACAGGTTTAACAGTTAGCAGGCAAGAATGCTTCAACATGCTTCTCCAAAGCCTGACCAACAGTGAAGGGCAAGACAGTCTGATGCTGGACTTTGAGGACTTGTAAAACTGTGGAGAGGATTCCCTTCGTGTTTTGTTTTTTGGGACATGGTCTCACCAAGTTAGCCTCAAACTCAGGGCAAGCCTCCTGCCTTAGCCTCCTAAGTGCTGGTGTTACAGGCATGCATGACCTTGATGTTAGTACCTGGGATGGAGGATGGCCCCCTCATACTTGGTAATGACCAAGAGACAAGGAAAGGCTGGGCATGATAGCACATGCCTGTAATCCCAGCACTCGGGAGGCTGAGGCAGGAGGATCATTGTGAGTTCGAGACCAGCCTGGGCTACAAAGTGAGCTCAAGGCCAGCCTGAACTGCATAGCAAGACCCTGTCTCAAAAAGACAAGGAAAGAGAAGCAGGTGGACACAGGCACCTGTTTGGGTCAAATGGTTTAAAACATGAGGTCCATCTTCTTCCCTTTTTTTCTTTTCACGGTACTGCGGATTGAACTTGGCCTCACAAGCTAGGCAAGTGTGCTGCCACTAAACTGCATCCCCAGCCCCAAGCTGTGTATTTTTATGTGCAGCACGTCACTTGTGACACAGAAAACATTCTATAGAGCACTGCACAGTTCCGACCTATTGCCTTGAGAACTCAGTGCATTGTTCGCACTGTGGTCTAGGATGGGGCTGGTGGGACATAAACACACTGAAGATGCCCCACCTGGGGGGCTAGCGGGGCTCTTATGTTGGGGCAGATGAACAGGAAGGTTACAGGGTGGGAGTGGGGCGTGAGGAGCTGGCTGGGACTCCTGGGCCTGGGCTTGGGGGCTCTTACCAAGCTTGGGTGGTTCTGACCCTGGGCCATGTCCAGGATCTTACTGCAACAGGCCTAAGGGGTCTTCCATGGAGGGCTGGACATAGATGACCTACTTCTCATAGCCTATTCCTGACCCACTTGGGCTTGGGAGACCAGTTGTCACCGTCCCTCCTACCTGGCCTGGAAGGCTGCTGCCGCTGCTGTAGACCTCAGTGTAACTCTCCTGCCTGAGGTAGTTCCTGTTCCCACCAAAGTGGTGCTGGTTGTCAAGCTCACTTTGTGCACAGGCTCTCACACTGGACATGTAGGTGAGCCCCAGCGCCAAGTACTACTGCCCCTGGCTCTTCTGTGCTGGTGTCAGTCTGTAACTCTATTTAGGGGGTGGGGAGGACAAAGTCTCCCATTAAGGAGAGTTCAGGCTGGCCTCAAATTGGCAGTTCTGCCTCAGCCTCCTAAGTGGAGGGATTATAGGCAGGTGCCACTACGTCAGCTCACATGATTTTTTACCTATTTCCATCTGGCTTTTCCACTAGATAAGCTTGTTGAGGCAGAGAGCATAACTTATATTAACATTGTAGTTAAGGCCTAGCACACTGGTAAACTTGGGCTGAGGAAATGCCCAAATTTAATTTACAGAGCGGATGTGTTAGGACTACTGACCATTTTATACCTGGAAAGGTTGGAGGTCAGGGTATAGCAGTAAGGATGGTACAATGACAGTTATACAAACCCATACAGATTAAAAATTCATATACTTGCTGCAGAATCTCAGGAAGGACTTGTGTCCTCTGGGTCTCTGTTGCTTACCCTCTAAGGGGGTGGAGCTTAAGGGCTGGCCCACCAAATCAGCCTCTGCCATGGGGCACATGGCCTTATCACCAGTGCCCCATTACAATGCCATAGCCCTTTGTTCATTTTTTCTGGTACTTGCCCTGAAGGTTGGATACAGCCTGGGCACACAGCAGGTGAGAGGAAAAGGGAGGTCACCTTCCCTGTCCTGGGTCTTTCTCCCACTCGGCAAACATGCAGGTGCCCTCACTGGCCATGGCAATAAATGGGGTGCTGTTGTTGGCGGCTAGCTAGAGTCCCCTGTGCTGTGTACCTGGTTTGTACGTGGATCTCAAGCAGAGTGAGAGTGGGCAGGTGCTGGTCACAGGTGCCCCTGTAAGCAGTGGTGGCAAGCCTGTGGCACGCGTGGTTCAGAAGGCAATTTATCATTGAAAGCTCTAAAGAGTTCACCATCACTGTCCTATAAGCAGAGGGTGGACACCTCCATTTCCTATCTCACTAAACTTAAACACAGTCACATCACTGTTTATCAAATGACCCCTTCAGCCTGCCCCCATCTCACCCTCCCACTCTCTTCACTAGGGGCAGGGGGGAGGCTGGGCACCCACCTCAGCCATTCGGTGCCTTCTAGAATTTTCATACCGTTGGTGTCCCAGAAGCTGCCACCCGATCCCACAGAAACAGAGCCCTTTTCTTTTCGAAGTCATCTGGGAGAACAATGGCTTTATTGGAAAAAAAAAAAACAAAAAAAAAACAGTTTTTGTACACAAGAAAGGATGATTGTGCATCTGGGTCTCCTGTCCCCTAGCTTGGGCTATACAGTGGAAATCACAGCTGGGAGAAGTCCCCTTTGTGCTGCTCCAGCCACTGTTCCAGTGTGCGAGCCTTGGGGTTGAGACGCAGGGTCAGCTCAATGTTGCGGTCAGGTTTCAGGGCGTAGAAACGGAACATGTTAGCCAGGTCGCGGGCTCCGGGAAAACCAAGCTTCTCATAGTCCTCTGGAGTTATCTGAAACCAGAGGGAGTCCAACATGGCTGGCTTCCTCCAGCATCCCAGAAAGGCAGCATAGAGAGCCAGGGGGGCTTGAGTCTCCCCACATGCTTCCCCCAGAGCCACTGTTGGCCTCTGGATTGGTGACTGAAGTCCTCACTATAAGGTCATTTGAAAACTTTCCAAAATAAAAGTTTGGGCCGGAGGTGTGGCTCAGTGGCACAGTGTCTTCCCAGCAAGTACAAGGTCATAAGTTCAATTCCCAGTACCAAAAAAATAAAGAACCAAAAGGAAAAGTTTGTTTGTATTTTTTTAGACAGGGTCTTACTATGAAGTTCAAATTGGCCTTGAACTCACTATGTAGCCTAAGCTACACAGGCTGGCCTCAAACTCACAGTGATCCTCCTGCCTCAGCCTCCCAAGTGCAAGGATTATGTGCACCACTCCTAGCAAGAAGAGAGTTTGGAAATCACTGTTCTCAAGAGCTACCTGATAACTTTAGCCAGTCTAAAGACTATACTTTCAGTATCATGAGATGAAAAATGTCTCAGATGCCAGGTGTGGTGGCACACACCTGTAATCCCAGCAGTCAAGAGGCTGAGGCAGGAGGATCACTGTGAGTTCATGGCCAACCTGGGCTACCCTGAACCACATAGGGAGACCCTGTCTCAAAAAGGTGACAAAAAAAAAAAAAAAGCAAAAAATGTCTCAGTCTCTTCTAAACGGGAAATCTGCAACATCATTTCTTTTGCTCATGAGTCAAAACTTCCTTTGCTCACCCAAACTATGACCCTTGGGGGGCGCTTACTGAGGGTTTAACCCAGGGCCTTCACACTGAGCTACTTCCCTAGCCCCCCTCCACTTGAATTTTTCGACAGGGTATCACTAAGTCACTAAATTGCCCACATGGGACTATAATTCATGATCCTCCTGCTTCAACCTCTTAAGAGAGCTGGGGTTAAAGGCATGCACTATGTTGAGCTTTACAACCCTTTGGGAAGCTACAGCAGAAGAATCAATCCTAGCACTTGGGAGGCTGAGACAGGAGGACTGCAGTGCAGTGAATTCGAGGCCAGCCTTGGCTATATAGTGAATTCAAAGCCAGCCTGAACTATTTAGCAAGACCCTGTCTAAAAAAAAAAAAAAAAAAAATCAAACAAAGTTCAAACCTAGTCCAGGTGACTCAGCAAGAACTTGGTCTGAACAAAAAGTAACTTGGATGCAGCTCAGTGCAAAGGCCAAGTTCAATCTCTAGTACTAGACTAAAAAAAAGATTATCCATGACTTGGCCCTAGTCTTATTTTAAAGCAACACTGGCTACTTGGTGTGTGTTTTGTAAGCACTGTGCTAAGAAAACTAATGTCAGTTATTGAGGAGATGGCTACTGCTAACACCCATTTTACAAATGACAAAATGGAAGCAGGGAGGAGTCAGGGAACAGGCCCAAGTTTACACCTTGATGGCCTGAAGAACTGCGCTGGAACCAGGATTAGAGTCCACAAGGCTGACTCCCTACCTGCTTTTCTATTTCCTCGTGTTGCTGTTTGGCTCTGGGTAGGGGTTCTGTGTGTGGCTCATGTCAACCCAGTGTCACCAGGTTTTCTCTGTTGTTTTGAGACAGGGTTTTGCTATGCAGTTCAGGCTGGCCTTGAACTCACAGCAACCCTCCTACCTCAGCCTCCTAATTGCTGGGATTACAGATGTGTACCACCATGCCAGGCCCCAGATTTTAATGAGTAAGACATTAGAAACAAACATCTAGGAATCTGGCCAGGAAACTTCATTGTCATCAGACAGAGGAAGGGCGGGGGCTCTTGGTCACCCAGCCAGGCCAAGAGGAAATGGGTCTGGCCTCTCTTCAATATGCATCCTGCAGAGAGAGGACCCAGCAGACCCTGCCTTTTCAGATTTCCCTGCCTTGGCTCCTATAGTCCATTCTTCCTGGAAACTTTAAGTCTCCTTGCTAAAATGTCTAACCCAACAGTTTCACTCTGGCCATACTAAAGTCTTAGGAACAGCACAACATGAATGCCAATGACATTTAATTTAGACTTACGCTGTTCAGAAAGATGGGCAACTCTAGATACTCCTTCCCTACAATCCCAAAAGGCCCCTTTGAGAGTCAGAAGCTAGAACTTCTTTGTAGCAACTAGGACAACACCCCCACCCCACCCTCAGAAGCACAAGCCCACCTCAGCATGGTGCACGGTCTTGCCAGTGTGCCTGGTGAGCAGCGCAGCGTACTCCTCTGCAGTGTGCCTGCACGTACTGAGCCCAATGTTCTGCCCCACGTACTCTTCTGGCATCTTCAGCAGGCTGAGCACCACAGGACCCAAGTCACTCACAGCCATGCCATCCATGGGGATATCACCCATGGGCAGGTCTGCAGGGCAAAGAGATGTGCTGAAAGACACAGCCTCCTCAGGGTGTCTGGAGCTGACCACACAGGTCAGTGTCCAGGTGTGGAGTCAGGAATGGGTGGGTTCTGCTATCTTCTTCACCCAGAAAAAGGGGTTACCCAACCTCCTGTTCAGATCATCCACAGAGCCTGAGGGGATGGGGCCTGCCATGGCTTGTGTCTAGATGTCCCCTCAAAGCCTCATGCAGTCATAGGTGGGGCTTTTAAGAGGTGGCTCGATCTAGAGTGTCTGATGCTGAGACTAAGGATGTGATGTTGGGGCTGATTCATGGTTCAATGCTAGGATTAAGGGTGCCCCACCCTAGGTGTGAGTGCTACCTAAGGCCAAGTAACCTGGATAGAATATAAGGGACAGAAACAGGACTGCTGTGGTCACTGGCTACTTTGCTGCCTTCTGCTCACCATGAATTGTTTATCTGCAGCGCCCCTCTGCCAAGCCCCCTGCCTTGAAGCCAGCCAACTATGGGTTGAAACCTCTACAAACTGTGACCTGAAATAAACCTTTCCACCTTTAACTTTGGGTATTGAGTTTTTTGTGTTTTTTTTTTTTTTTTTGGTCTTTTTGAGACAGGGTCTCGCTATGCAGTTCAGGCTGGCCTTGAGCTCACTTCGTATCCCAGGCTGGTCTTGAACTCACAATAATCCTCCTGCCTCAGCCTCCCAAGTGCTAGGATTATAGGCGTGCACCCAGGTATTGGGGATTTTGTCTCATCAATGGCAGAAGTGAGACAGAGCCCAATTCAGAAATAGAATGTAAACATTTCAGAAATAGAATGCAAAGTATTCCTGACAACAGCCCTGCATAATATAAAGGCACTGCGTAATATGAAGTCCTAGCACTGGACTCCACTTCCAAGTGGACAGGACCCCCTGGGCTTTGGCAGTGCTTTATCCCTCAGGTGAGAGTCAGTGATGTTGACTCAACAGACAAGGAATAGCCATCAGGCACCAGCCTGTCCCACTCTGGCTCTGGTGTGTCCTGTTCTTGTTCTTGTCCACTCACTGAATGGCAGGACACATGTTGACTGAGGTACCTAACCTGTTCCTGTATTAGCCAGCAGACTCTGAGAAGAGCAGCTTTTCTGTTCTGTGAAATCTACAAAACACCATCCTCTAAATTTTTTTTTTTTTTGGAGGTGGGGTGCTAGGGATACAACCCAGGGGCCTTGCTCAACTCTCCCAACTGAACTGTATACCCAGCCCCCCTTATCTTTGAAGAATATGTAACCAGAACCATGCTCCTCTCTCTGTAAAGCTGTCCAATGGGCAAAGCATCACACCATCATCCCTGCCATAGATTTTCTGTTGCCCCTGTGGACCTCAGTCAAGGCTCAGTCTCAAGGCTCAGCATGATGTGAGGGAACCAGAGCTTGGGCCCAGAACTGACAAACCTATTATACCTGCAGCTTCATGGGGTGACACTCCCCACCGTACATGGGGAAGGGCACTCACTCAGCAAGTAGCTCTTTCCATCTGGGGCTCTCTGGGGCAGAAAGTAAGAGAGGAGGTTCTCAAAATAGCAAGGCAGCCGCACGCTGGTCATGGGAATACCAATGTGTCGGAAATATTCCTCCACTTCCCCTTTGCCATCAAAGTGGCCGGCTGCCAGCTTCCCGGCTGTCAGCTTCTTAATGTTCTCCAAGCCACTGTAGACCACGTAGTGGAGGCCCAGGCGCTTGGCCAGATCAGCCAGCAGTTTTCCCTGGTGGGCAGAGGAGAGACTTGCAAGGCTAAGAGGAAGGATGTGAGTCCCCAACCATAAGTCCCACTGATGCTCTAATCCCAGAGCTGTCACACCCGTGCGGCTAAGACCAAGGCCCATCTACCCAGGAACAAACTTGTTCTTCCAGAATGATACACATCATACCAACTCCTTCAACTCAGAACTGTGAGGCTCCTACCAGCAGGCTCTAAGGTCACCTTTCCACAACATTTGCTTATTCTCCACTGCAGTCCACCGTGTGCACCAAGAGAATGTGGACAGGTGTGCTGCCTGGGAGAGAGCTTCACAGAGAAGCATCTGATACCCACATCCCATTCCTGCTGGCCTGGGTCTTGTCCATGGAGCTCCACCAACTTCCTAGGTGAAGGAAGTACTATGGCACCACCACAGAGGTGCTACAGGTTGGCAGTTAAGTACACAGGCTGCATGATCCAGCGTGTGGGATATAACTATTCTGACCTCATCAAATTAAATACAAATAATAAACTGGGCATGATGGCGTGGGCCTGTAATCACAGCTATTGGGAGACTGAGGCATGAAGATCAAGAGTATCAATCTGGGGAACTTTTGCTTTTTTGCTATCAGGAATCGAAATTCTGGGGAACTTTTCAAAACCTTGTCTCAAAACAGAATTGCACTGGACATGGTGGTGCATGCCTGTAACCCAGTGCTCAGTAGGCTGAGGCAGGATTGCCAGAAGTTCGAGGCCAGTCTGGGCTACATAGTGAATTCAAGCCAGCCTGAACTATATAGTGAGACCTTGTCTCAAAAGACAAAAACAAACAAACATAAAGAAAGAAAGGGGTGAGTATGCTGTTATCCCAGCACTCAGGAGGCGGAGGCAGAAGGATGAGCTTGAGCTCCAGATCAACCTGAACTAATGAGCCCATCTCAAAAGTAAACTAAGGAAGGGCTGGGGATGCATCTCAGTGGTAAAGCATTTGTCTAGCAAACATAAGACTTCTGATTCAATCCCCAGGACCAGAGAGGGAGAAAAGCACCCAAGCAAATAATATTTGCTTCATTGTGTAAGGGGTTGTATAGTACCTCCAAGATATGTCCATGTCCTCACCCCTGAAAACCTGACTCTGACCTGATTTGGAGAAAAGGTCTTTGCAGGATTTTTAGATATATTATCCAAGACGAATGAAGTAAGCTCTAAATCCAATGACAAGTGTCCTTATAAGAGACACATGAGTAAAAGACGTAAGGAGGAGGCCGTCTGAAGACAAAGGCACAGACACTGGAGTGATGCAGCCACAAGCCAAGGAATGAGTGGAGCCACTCGCAGCCAGGAGATGTGAGAAAGGGTTCTCTCCTGGAGCCTTTGGAAAGTGTGACCAAGATTAGAGGTTGAGTTTGGACTTCTAGCTTCCAGAACCATGGGCAAATCAATTTCTGTGGATTTTAAACCATCTGGATTATGTTTGTTCATTACAGTAGCCCTAAAGCAGCACGCAGAGGTTTCTCAGAATTAGAGATTGGCCTCAGTAAGAGAAGTGGTCTTTGTCCACTCTGTGTGCTGTGGCTTACATGTGGCCTGTCACCTGAGAGTTCATGTGCTTAAGAATTGGTCCCCCGCCACAACCCACAGGGGCATGGAGAAAAGTGGAAGGGTCACAGTGCTCAGCCCTCTGTAGCAAGATGGAGCTGTTCTTTTTTTTGGTGGTCATGGTAGTACTAGGGGTTGGGCCCAAGGAGCACTAAGCTCCATCTCCAGCTCTTTTTATTTTATTTTATTTTTGTCTTTTTGAGGCAAGGTTTCACTACGCAGTTCAGGGTGGCCTTAAATTCACTTTGTAGTCTATACTGGCCTTGAACTTGCAGAGATCCTCCTGCTTTAGCCTCCTGAGTGCTGGGATTACAGGTGTACACCACCACACCCAGCTTTTTTTGTTGTTGTTTTTGAGACAGAGTCTTGCTAAATTGCCCAGGCTAGCTTTGAACTTGTGATCCTCCTGCCTCAGCCCCTCAAGTAACTGAGATTATAGGCATGCTCCTAAAACTAGAGCTCCCAACCGTGACCTCCCTTCCTAACCTTTTATACCTGCCCTTACCTGCTTGACCTCTTGCTCCTGGCTGCAATTCTCCCAGTAGTTGGTCACAATGAAAGCAGCATGGGCTCCAGTCAGGGCCCGCTCCATGCTGGCTTCATCATCCTGATCTCCCTGCATCACTTCTGCACCTTGCAGCCTCAGCTCCTTGGCTGCCTTCTGCCCTGGGTTTCGGGTCACCACTCGAACCCTGAATGTCCCATCTTCCAGGAGTGTGTGGGCCACTGAGCCCCCTTGGGCACCTGCAAAGTGTCAGAAAGACAAATCAGTCCCATGGAGGGTGAAGCCTGGAAGACACTGCCCCACTTCAGCAGGAAATAGTCACGCATGATTCCCGTTAAACTACAGTTAATTATGTGCCCACTTCAGCAGTACATATTTTAAACCATATTTATTTGTTTTTGTAGTGCAAGAAATTGAACCCAGAGTCTCATGATGCTAGGCAAGCAGTCTATCACTGAGCTACACCCCCAGCCTCATTAAATCACTTTTAAATAATATCTTTACTGAGATTTATTCATCTCTCTATCTCTCTTTTTGTTTTAGGCCCTGAGCTACTTCCCTAGGCCTTGTTAAAATTTTGTTCAGTTTTGTCCTGAAATTTTTGAGACCGGGTCTCACTGTAGCTCAGGCTTGCCAAGAAATTACTATCGCCCAGGGTGGCCTAGAAATAGAAGGAATTTGTGATGCTCCTGCTTCAGCCTCCTAAATTGTGAGACTACAGGCACGCCCAGTTCACATCTCACCCTTTCATAAAATTTTAGAGTTGGGCACAGGGTGATCTGTACCTACCTGAAGTCTCAACTACTGCGGAGGCTTACACTCAGGAGGGTCACTTGAGCTCAGGAAATTGAGGACAGATTGTCCAATGCAGAACCCATCTCAAAAAAAAAAAAAAATTATCTATGCTTTTAACAAATGGTAAGGAAACTGTCAAGTCAAAATCCTCAGCCATGTGCAGTGGTGCACGCCTGTAATCCCAGCAGTTGGGAGGCTGAAGTAGGAGGGTCACTGCAAATTCAAGGCCAGCCTAGGCTACACAGTGAATTCAAAATCTGCCTGAACTACATAGCGAGACCCCATCTCAACCAACCAACCAATCAAATCAAATCAAATAATCAAAAGAGCCGGGCATACTCTCATATCCCTGTAATCGCAGCACTTCCAGAGACTGGGACCGAAAGATCAGAAACGCCTATCTTGGACAAATTCTCAAATTAGCAAAACCTTGCCTCAAATTTTTTAAAAAAAGGGCTGGGGGTGCACCTTCTTCCAGAAGTTCTGGTATCAATTCCCAGTACCGGGGAACCGAGCAACTTGGTAACTGATGGAGAGACGGGTAGGAAACCTTTTGGTATCCTCTTCAAATCATTTTGTTGTTGTTACACAGAACCCAGGGCCCTGCGCATCTGCTTTACCACCGAGCTACAAACCCCAACCCTTTTTTAATTTTGAGGCAGGATCTTGCTAAATTTCCCAGGCTTGCCTCACACTTAAGGATACTTCTGCTTCAGCTTCCCAGGTGGCTGCGACTGCCAGCGTGCGCCACCATGTCCACTTAAATTTACTTATTCATTTTAAAATTCACTACTATTGTGCGTTCCCGTCGTGCACCGCGCCTCCCCCCTCCTTGGGCCCGAGGACCCCAGATCAACCCCTTTCCAGCTTCCAAGAGCGTGCGCTCGGCTCTGCACATCTGGCAGAGCCTTTGCGCGCTCGGGCCTCGCTCACCTGTGGCTCCAAAAACCACCACCAGTTTCTTGTCGGCCATGAGGGTCGAGGCCCTACTGGTGCTGTCCCGAGAAGCCTGGGGTAAGTGGGCCGCGGAGCTAAGAAAGGCGCCCCGAGCGAACCGAAACGGGGCAGGAGGGTACTGTCTGAAGACACACACACGCACAGCTCCGTAACCCCGCCCCCCCGGGTCCAGTCCCCCAGCCTGGCGGCCCAGGTGGGAAACGCTCGCGGGAACTGGGGCCCGCGTCCCGCAGTAGAGTCTACTGGGAGGGGGGGCGCGGCGCTGTGCGTCCGCCCGCCACCCTACAGCGCTAGTCCACCCTGGCGGAACCCCCTTCCGGCCGCGCCTTGTCCGAGACCCACTCCTCGCAGCCAGGCTTCTGGATGCCTGCGGTTCCCACAGTGCGCACAGAGTGTTTGTCCCCTCCGCCCCCCTCCCCGACCTAGATGGTTCATCCCGGCCCGTGGAGCGGGACCCTGCCCGCCGTGTGGGTTTTCTTGCCTAGGGAGTTTGCTGGCCCTTTGTGCAAGTCGGTTCCTACCTTAGCGCGCATGAGTGGTGAGTCCCCGACCCGCTGCCACGTAAAACAAAACAAAATAAAAAAGTGTGTGAGGGGGGTTAGGTCTTTATCGTGAACATTTACGCTTTTCAGGTATTGGCTGTCACCTAAAGAAAATGGCTTTGGGAGGGCTGGTAATGCCCGCAGGTACAGGAATTGACGAGTAGTGGGCGGGGGAAATAGATCAGCTGCACAGCGACTGCCTAGCAAGCACTAGTTCGTGAGTTCGATTCCCGGTACCAAAACGAAGAAAAGAAAAGGAATTTACGAGGAATGTAAAAACACAAGAGTGTATTTAGATCAAGAGTTTCCACGGGGCATGGTGGTGCACGCCTGTAATCCCAGTGCTCCAAAGGCTGAGGCAGGAGTTATAGGCCAGACTGGGCTACAAAGTTTACGGAGTTCAAGGCCCTCCTGAACTGCATAACGGAAACTGTCTCAAAAAAAAAAAAAAAGTGAGCTCAAGGCCAGCCTGAACTGCGTAACTAGACCCTGTCTCAAAAAGATGCACTCACACACACACACACACACACACACATAAAAATAAAAAAATAAACAGCCAAAATTATCCCCAAGAATGTCTCTAGGTCTCTTTCTGGATCTTTAGCACTGTGTAGATGTTTTGGGAGCGGCTGCTTTTTTATTTGCGGGGGATGGTGTTGAGACAGGTTTTTGCTAAAATAAAGACTGGCCTTGAACTGGTAGGATCCTCCTGCCTCAGCCTCTTGAGTGCTGGGATTGCATGCGTGCACCACTATGCCTGGTTGAAATTATATTTTTACATTTGCAGTTCCTACAGAGCCACTCACCTCTGGCCCACACAAGATCTTTGGCTTTAAATAAGGTTTTAAGGAGGTCTATGCATATCTTTTAGGGAGATGGGTTCTGACTCAGAGTAATGAATTAAAACCGTCTGTTCCTGTCTTAAACCACCTACGAGGTAGTCTTTATTTTATTTTATTTTTTGGTACCGGAAATCGAACTCAGCACCTTGTGCTTGCCAGGCAAGCTTTTGTGCTGCTGAGCTATAATTGGAGTTCTTTGTTAAAGGTTTTATCCAGAATTCAGCTCTTAAGTGTGGTAACCAGTGGGGAATAACACCAATTTTGTCATAAAGGTGGTTGTATAATCCCCACAATTATTCTTTAGGATATTTCCATTGATGAATTATTAATTTCAATTGTATGAGTTATATTAAACAATGAGTACTTAATAGGCAAAAAAATATTGAATTTTTAAAATTGGTGCTGGAGCTCAAACTCAGAGCCTTGTGCATGCAAGGCATGAGTTCTACCACTGAGCCACATCCACAGGCCAAGTAATAAATTTTTTATTTTTATTAAGTGTTTATAAAAAAGCATCATGGGCCGGGGATATAGCTGAGTGGCACAAGCGCCTGCCTGGCAAGTGCAAGGTCCTGAGTTCCATTCCTGGTACCTAAATAAATAAATAAATAAATAAACATCAAGTCAGGCATGGTGTTGCATGCCTGTAATCTCAGCACTTGGGAAGCTGGGGCAGAAGGATCATTGTGAGTTTGAGGCCAGCTTGGGCTACAAAGTGAGCTCAAGGCCACCCTGAATTGCATACCAAGACCCTGTCTCAAAAAAATAAACAAAATATAAAAAAGCATCAGATTTTTCAACACTGGCTTTTTGTGTACAAAGTCTAAAAAATAACAACAGAAATAAAATTCCTATATGAACTGCAATGAAAATATTAATAGAACTCTACATAAAAAATCTTTAATTATCATACCTAAGGCGATCTTCACACATTGTTACAGCAAAAATCAAAAATCTGGCTGAACTCTGTGAGAGATCAAAGAATTCATTCAGAACAAATGGAGTTTTATTAACTTTAATTTAGACCTGTTGCTGCTCCCCATCTCTGATTTGCTGATCAGAGATGTGGCCCTTAACTGCCTTTGTTCCCACCTTATATACATTTTTGGTCTCCATGGTAATAGATAGGAATGTTTAGGCCTGGCCACAGTTGTTTTCCTTGCACCATGTGATGGGGTCAGGCTCCGGCCACCATGATATATACTTTCTGTGTTCTGTTCTATATGTCCCCCTTTAGATACAATGTTTATCTAGGGCCAGGGGAGGGATGAAAGAACTTGGGCAAAGTCAGCACTGCAAAGTTAACTCTTTACAACCCCTCCAGGGGCTGGGGATATAGCTCAGTGGAATAAGCGCCTGCCTACAACCCCTCCAGGATCTTTCTCAAGACACATTTTGAGGCTTGTACTAAGACTAGAATTATTCTATCTTAAAATGGTATGTTGAAAGGCGCCATCCCTTACAACATGGTAACAGTACATTCCACATTCATTCACCTAACACTTGCTTACACTGACAGCACATGTATTTTGCTTCCCTGACCTTTTTTGTAGTACAAACCTGACATCTTGCTGGTCTAGCTGTTGTGTCAGGAAGTTCTTACCATATTATACAACCTGTAGTTAAAAGGAACATAAAATATCAAGTAAAGTATTAAATTTTTCATATGTACTGCACATTTAGAATAAAATGTTCACATCAGCTGTTTACTTGCTTGCAAAACCTAAAAGACAAAGAAGAAGAAGAAAGAAGAAATGAAAGTGTATGTGAACTACAATGTAAATACAAACAAAAGTCCACCCCAGAAAATATTTCACACCCATGGCAGTCTTCACAAGTGAAAACAGCATATTCCATTATAAGTATCACCTACACTTATAGTGCAATAGCAAAAAGAAACACTGAAAAGAACCCAGGGTTTGGAGGCAGATTCATTTACATTGCTAGTCACTGATTGGGATCATTTCTAAAATATCAGGCCCAGCAAAAAAAAAAAAAAAAAAAAAAAAAAAAAAATATCAGGCCCTGATCTCTAGTGGTCTAGGGCTTATATGGGATAAGCAGGCAGGAAATGCAGAGGCAGAATGGCTTGTCAGCTGGGGACTGGTTCTTACAATATGCATCTCAGTGACAAGGTATGCATCACAGTAATCAGCCCTTTCTAAGAAATCAAAGTAACAGAAGCTGTAACAGGAACTATTAGCTGGGAAACTAAGAAACTGAAATATACTGGCTGAGCAGAAGCATCTTTGACTATATTCCCCTGGCAAATCTTTGCTGGGCATGTCACACATGATCTTCTGAGACTGAAGGGGAAAATTAAAATTTTATATAAAAAGCCTACCCAGGATGCCTGCCAAGGCCAAGCAGATATGTCTGACAGGCCTGATAACAGAACACATCTCCCTTTACGTAAACCAGTCTTTGTTGCCTTTGTAACTGATGACCTTGCAATGTAACTTCTAATGTAATGGGGGCACAAGCCCCCAGTCATATGCACCGAGTCTGCTTATGTACCTCCCTGCTTACTTTCCCTTTAAAAGCCCTGAAACCTTGCCAGGAGGGGGCTCTGACTCTTTCAGAGAGATCCTAGTCAGAAGCCCACCAGTGTCATAAACTGCCTCCTAAACCTTCTTGGTGCCATTTCTTCCTGTATTTTTGTCTGTTTTCTGCAGCAAGACAAGGCCCAGCTAGAAGCAATAGGGTTGTGTCTTATAATAGAGTTTTTCCTAAGTTACTTTTAGAAAGAGACATAATTTAGGCCTGTCTGTTCTGTAACATTACTCTGGCAAGGTAGTGAGGGAGCTAATCTGATACAAAAATCAAGGGGAATAGGTATGGATCAGCCCCGGTACGCTGCCCTCAGATTTCAGTGGTATGCGGATTGGTCAGCATCCAGAGTGACCAGAGAGGGACTTTGGGTGCATTGTCTCTTTAGAGAGAGCTGTCTGGTCCAGGTAAATTCTGAAATGGTGAATCTGAGGCTGGATCTCTTTTTTAAATTTCTGAAACTTTAAGAGCTTTAGAGGTAATTAATGTGCACTTGGGTGATATGTGTGTGTAGCTGTTCTTTTACCTAAATTTTTATGGAGCTGGTTACAAGCTGTTCTTAAACTATTTTAGAACTTGTATGATTTTTTTTTTACAGCAGTACCCTATAAACTTTCATTGTAATGTCTCAGACTAGCCTGAATAGATGCAGACGCGCACAAACAGATATTTATAGCCCCTGTAAGGTTTTATTTTTATGAAGTCTGTCTGTATATCCCAGTGGAAGTCAAGGCCAGTGACACAGATGCTGTAGCCTGAGCTGGCTGCAAGGGGATGGGTGCCAGTGCTGTGGTTTGAGCTTGCAGAACATATGGTGGGAGCAGGTCTGGCTCTGATCTTCCAGGAGTACCAGGTAAAGTTTTTCTGCCTGGGGTTGATGTTTCAGTCAGTTGGATCTCCAGAGGGGGCATAGGAGCACAGGTTTGGTATCATTGGTGGCAGATTTCCAAACAGCAGCTGGAAACAGTAGCAGGAATGCCTTGGCCAAAATAACTTTTTTTCTTTTGCAGAACTGGGGATCAAACTCAGGATCTTGTGCTTGCCAGGCAGGCGCTTATTCCACTGAGCTATATCCCTGGCCCTGGCCAAAATAACTTTATCCAAGGTGACCACAGCATATCTAGCCTGTCAGACTTTATTCCCAATAGAGCTACTTCCAGCTGTAAACAGGGTGTGCTCAGCATCTCTCAAGGGGTTCATTTTTAGGTCCACTACAGCATATGGCACCTGCACTTGGGCCTTGGCCTAACGTGAGCTTGTCAGCTTTCTTGATCAGCAGGACAGTGGCTATTAGAGTGCAAAGGGAAAGAAGGGAGGCAGCCCTAGTAACCGAATCCAAGTATTTGCACAGGTAGGCCACTGGGCACTCCCAGGGCCTGACAGTCTGAGTAAGTATCATCGTTTTGGTGAACTCAAGGATCCAGATTTTATAGAAGACAGCAGCTCCAAGAGATTTGCAGAGTTTCTTTCTGATAAGCAGTTTCTGCCAGATATTTCAGTAGAGCTTTTGTGTCTCTCCAACAGGCAGCTTGGGTGTCACTAATGAAAAGTGTAGTGGTATTTTGTGATGGGAAACAAGTTTTTGAACCCCTGGGAGGTTGAGTCCAGGTCAGTTGACTTTTGAGTTCAGACTGGGATCTTTGCAAAGAGGGGCTGGCTGATAGGAACCAATGGAAGGCAGGAGGCATTCTGTAGGTCCAGGCAGGTATACCAGCAGGTTGTCGGTGGCAGAAGACTAAGGAGACATATACAGAGGGCAATCTTGGTGGCACTGGCAGCTCAGAGCTCTTGAATTGGCTTTATAGGCAGAAGAGGTGTATTTTAGCAGTTTGACCATGTATAGACATTTCATGGTTTCAAAGCTTCATTTTTTTTCTTTCTTTGTGGACCATGATGAAGCTGGAAAGGACAGAAAATCAACCAACATCTGTTGCTAGGGCCTCCAAAAAATAATGGGAGAGTTCATAAACCTTTGTGGCAGTTGAGTAACAGTCCAAAAAAGGGTATATGGGTTGGGAACCACAGAATGCAAGGTGTCGGCTCCATTGTTAACAACATAGAGATCTTGCCCAAGGGGATTAACAGTCTGTCAGGCTGATGTATGGCTGGATGCTTGTTTGCGTTTCCTGTGACATCTGACAGCAATGGGGGTTGTAATGAGGTGGCATGGCTGATGGCCAGGCCTGGAGGCCATACCTCTGGGAAGACAATTTTCAGAACTTCAGGATTTTGGTTATCAGTCTCAGGCTAACACAGGCATCATGTTTCTCTTGGGGAACAGTCAAAGTTGAACGTGCAGGATTAAATGAGAAGGAGGCTGACTGGCTTGATACAAAGGAGTGGGTCACTTCTAACTTGAAGAGGAAGTCTCTTCCCAGAAGCAATAAGGGGACTGTCTTGCACAGGAGATATCCTTGCAGGCTTCAAGTTTGTGCTTGGCAGAAGGGGCAAGGGATAAGAGTCCTAGTTATCCCACTGATGGTACTGTGGGCTGCCAGTGGCCCAGAAAAAGAAGAGAGCCCAGTCTGGCCTGGTCTGAACCCATCAGACCAAGGAAAGTGTTGTCATCTGATCCAGGTTGAGCCGGGCATGGTGGCGCATGCCTGTAATCTCAGCACTTGGGAGGTTGAGGCAGGAGGATCACTGAGAGTTCAAGACCAGCCTGGGCTACAAGGTGAGCTCAAGGCTAGCCTGAACTGCATAGTGAGACCGTGTCTCAAAAAGACCAAAAATAATCCAGGTTGAAGCTTTTGAGACACAGGGAACAGTTTGGTTTCTTTTTAACTCTGTAAAAGCCCTTTCTCCTGCAGCCAGAGATTGTATGTTTTTACTAATTAATTCCCATTGTATGCTTTTACTAATTACCTTCTATATGTATGTTGTATAACCTTTCTTTGGTCTTTTTTTTTTTTTTTGGTCTTTTTTTTTTTTTTTGGTCTTTTTGAGACAAGGTTTCACTATGCAGTTCAGGCTGGCCTTGAGCTCACTTTGTAGCTCAGGCTGGCCTCAAACTTGCAACGATCCTCCTGCCTCAGCCTCCTGAGTGCTGGGATTACAGGCATGCGCCACCACACCTGGCTTTTTTTGTTTTTTTGAGACAGGGTTTCGCTATGCTGTTCAAACTGGCCTTGAGCTCACTTTGTAGCCCAGGGTGGTCTCAAACTCACAACGATCCTCCTGCCTCAGCCTCCTCAATGCTGGGATTACAGGTGTGTACCACCACATCTTGCTGTTGTGTACCCTTGAACAATGGCACAACAGACAAAGGGTGGATGCACCTCAGAGAGAAAGACCATTCAGATACCCACCTGGCCACACCCCTCACAAGGATTTAGGCTGGACTTAGCTAAGGAGGGTTGGAGGCCTCCTTTATGCCATGTGTTGATTGCCACGGAACCTCAGGTGAGGGCCCAGTCAACCATCATGACCAGTGCTTCCCAGTCTTTGTGCATAGACAGAGCAGCCTGTTGCTTACGCTGTCCAGTCCACTCACTCACACATTCATTCAGCAGCACTCAGAGGTTAAACATTCCAACCTCCTTCCCTTGAGGGTGGCCCTGACTAATGAGAGTTGATCAGACTCCCTTTCTGCTCAAGCTGAGCAGGACTGACCAACAGACTGTGATGTGCCTAGGGGTCTCACTGGAATCAGGCAGAGAGTCTTATACGAATCAGGCAAGCAAGAAGGCAGACAGACAGACCAACAAACTTTGTCCCCCTCTCTTTAGGTTCTAATGTGAGCCACTGGAGTGTGGAGCCAAGAATCCTCCTCCAAGCCTCTGAGGGGACTCAAGAAATCTTAAGGGCACACTTTCCCATTGCGACCCGGAAAGGTCTTTGCTCCAAGGGCCACAAGGGTGACCAGAGAGGTCAACATGGTCAGTCTTCCCAGCTGATGCATCAGATGCAATGGCAAGCAGAAACACTGGAATGATACCTAGAATTTGGAGGCAGATTTATTTTACACTGGACAGGCACTGACTGGGACTCAACTGTTTTTCAAAATGTCAGACCCCTATCTCTAGTGATCTAGGGCTTATATGAGTTAACAAAGCAGGAAGTACTGAGGTAGAATGGCTTGCCAATTGGGGATTGGTTCTTACAATATGCATCATAGTGACCAGCTATACATGGCAATGACCAGCCCTTTCTAAGAAACATAAGTAATAGGAGAGGACTAGCTCAGTGGTTCAGTACCTGCCTGGCAAGTATGAGGTCCTAAGTTTCATTCCCAGTAACCACCCCCCCAAAAAAGCTCCACAAAAAACTAACAGGAACTATAACCATTATATTACCTGGTCAACTAACAAACTGAAGTATACTGGTGGGGCGTTGGGGGCCATTTTTTGCTACAATATAGCATGTATGGTTTGTTTTCCTGTCCTTTCTTGTAGGCACAGTTGACATCTTTTTTTTAATCAAGTATTTTATTCTACTTTTTTTTTTGGTACTAGGAACCAAACTCAGGACCTTGCACTTGCCAGGCAGGCACTTACGCCACTGAGCTATATTCCTGGCCCTCTACTTTATCTATAGTTATAAAAGGCCACAGCGGTCTTTCAGTATATAGACCCTTTAAAAGCAGAGGGCACTAGGAAGGACAGGTAAGTATCAAAATGAAATCCTGTAATGAGGGTATACTCACAGTGCGGTATTTCTGAGGAGTAGTAAGCAGACACCAAGTCACCCACATTTAGCCTGCAGCTATTCCACAATTTTAGAATCTTCTTTGAGATTTGTTCACCGTCCAGTTGTGCCAAGTTGTTGTTTATTTAAAAACAATAATTGGGAAATGAAACCAGAATAAAACTATGAACTCAGAGGGCACTGTTTATAATATAATTCTAGTTGACATCTTTTTTGTTTTCATATTATCATAGTAGGTCTTTGTGATGCTGTGCCTGCCTGTTCACCTGTCAGCTCACCAGTGTGCTCCACAATTTTTTTTGTATAGTTTCTTGGGCAGAAACATTGTTTTTCCTCTTGTATAAGTGATACTTTTCTGTTTTGTTTTGTTTTTGGGGTTTTTTTTTGCCTTTTTGAGATAGGGTCTGTCTATACAGTTCAGGCTGGACTTGAGCTCACTTTGTAGCCCAGGATGGTGTCAAACTCCTGCCTCAGCCTCCCAAGTGCTGGGATTACAGGTATGCGCCACTACGCCCGGCTGGTATAATTGATTCTTATGAGTTCCAGTCCTAATCTTTTAAGAAAATTTCTTAGTGATATTTTGCACTTGTTATTTTCCTTATAAACTATTTATGCCACACATTTAGGATCAAGTGAAACACAACTATTGGCCAACACATTGTGTGTCAAGTAACATCATAATTGCTGCATAATTCATCAGCAATGTCTTCTCCACCTTTGGTTTTGTCTACCAGACCAGGGCATATTTTCTTGGTCTTTTTGAGACAGGAGTCTCACTGTGCAGTTCAGGCTGGCTTTGAGCTCACTTTGTAGGCCAGGCTGGCCTCAAACTTGCAATGATCCCCCTGCCTCAGCCGCCCAAGTGGTGGGATTACGGGCGTGAGTCACCATGTCCCACTAAGGGCGTACTTTTATTCTTGCTCTTTTTTCTTTGCTGCTTTGGTTCAGCCCAGGTTTGCTCTGCAGAGCCAGTTTCTCCCTTACCCCTCTACTCCTCACTTTTCAAATGAATTTGGTACCATTTTTGGTTTGTCTCAAGGCACAAAGGACCTGAAATAGTTTTACAGCAAGCCATTGCTAAAGGAACTGCTTGATGACAAGAGTGTACAACTGCTCTGCCTCTGCTCTTTTTTTTTCCTCGTGCTCTTGGAGCTGGCTTGTCCTTGGGATACAGGGGGGAAAGATCTTCCAACCTTAATATCTCGGACGAGTTTGTGTTCTCTAAAATCGAAGAATGAATTTTAGGAACAACAGAGGTTAAGAGCAAATTATATTTATTGAGGGAAAGAAAGCTTCTGTCTGACAGAGGACAGAAGGGGGCTGGAGTAGGTTGCCTGGGACTGTCTTTTCTAGGGGCTTTTACAGAGCAAAACCATGAGGTGAGGTTGGTCCAAGGTGAGGGAAAAATTGGAAATCACTAGGTGGACATGAGGTTCGAAAAAACTATGGGCAGCCAATAAGAATTGTTCAGGTAAAACTGATTAAATTGGGATCAAATGGGGAAGTGAGTCACATAGTTGCGTGGGCAGGAATACAGATCAGGGCTTTTCCTGTAAGGGGCTGGGTCAGGGGCTCTTCAAGGTGACTGTTACCTATTTAGAATATCAGTCCCTGATGCCATCCCAAGGGAGGCGTGTGGGTGTATTTGTTTAGTCTTTTGCCTTGAGATCTGGTCCACAGCAAATATGTCTCCATTTGCAAGAATATATCTTGGCGTGGAAGGCATTCTTCTGGGCACGGTGGACCACGCCTGTAATCCCAGCATTTGGGAGGCTGAGACAGGAGGATCCTTGCAAGTTCAAGACCAGCCAGGGCTACAAAGTGAGTTAAAGGCCAAGATGCTGCCTCAAAGACAAAAAAAAAAAATTTGCAAGAAGGTATCTTGTCTCCCATAATGGCTCCTTGGAGGGCCTGGCCCTGTCTGACTGCCTATAATATTTCTGTATTCCTCAGCTAGGCTCAGTTACTCCAGGCTCTTTGGCTTCCCTGGCCCAGGGGCCTGGAAACCAGTCAGGCAGTGACTGGGCGAGAACCCAAAATCTCTCTCCCTGGGTTTCCAGCCAGTGTTAGGGGTTGATGAACTGTGAGTCAGGGAGCAGTTTGGCGGCCTGTGGTAAAGCTCTTATCTTTTTGAAGCCCCACCCAGCCCACAGCCCTGTGTCAGAGAGCAGAGATTTGGCTACTGATTGATGCCTTCAGGAGTGACTCAGCACCTTCTGTGAGGTTTTTATATGTGACAAAGGACTTGCTGTAAAGCACTTGACAGTTTACCCAGACTGGTGGCAGAAACTTAGGATAACCTCCAGCACACTGTTTTATGGGTCTGCCACAATCTAAGCCCAGCTTATCTCACAGCAGCTCCTCCCACAATCAGTTTATTCCCCATTTTCTTTCTTTGGTACCAGGAATTGAACCCAAGGCTTCGCGATTGCTAGGCATGTGGTGCACTGCGGAGCTACATTCCCAGCTTAGCTCATTCCCATTTTATGTGTGTGCCTGTGGCAGAGAAGAGGGGTGTGTTGGGTACTCCCTACCACCTCTGTCTTAGACACAGTGTGGTAGTCACCTGTAATTTCAGCCGCTTGAGTGTTGGCAGGAGCATCGCAAATTAGAGGACCAACCTGCACAACTTAGTGAGACTTGCAGTGCAACGGGCCAATAATAATCCAGGCTCTTGTGTACAATTAGAACTGCCAAATGCACACCCAGTAATAAGCAGGAAGCAGCTACATAGTGAGGGGGACAGTGGAGACAGGGTCTCACTATGTAGTGCAGGCTGGCCTTGAACTTGGCGGCCATCCTCCTGCCTCAGCTGCCTGAGTGCTGGGATCACAGGTGTGTGCCACCATCTGACAGCAACTACATTTACTGAAGACCATGTACACTAGTGTTCAGGGTAAGTCTGCATCATAAGATAAGGCACAGACAGAAAAAAGAGCCTGAGTGACAGAAAAGTGCTGGACACGAGCTTAAGTACACAAAAATAACAACAGCAACAAAAAGCCTGGATAAATAAAACTTTGGAATTTAAAGGCCAGGATCTCTGTCTTGGGTGCCTCCACCTGAATCTCTAGGTGTGATTGACAGGGTGCTGGGTCATTTTAGAGGCTCTCAACACACGTGCTTGTCCCAGGATTCACTCTGATCTTAATTGTATTAATGATATCTAGTATATATTTATGAACCTATAATGAAGTAGGACTAGAGTGAAGGGCACCATGCAGAAAAAGGTAGTTTTTTTCTGTTAAAGGAAATAATTAAAATACCTTCATTTTATATGAATCCTATTTTTGTAAAATGTACAGATACTTATTTGACCATTCCTCAGAAACTTGAAAATAAAGAGCAATATGCCTGTCCACCTGCCAAAAAGGGCTACTTGCCTGTAACAAAAGGCTTTCCAGTTCACAGAATTTACTTTGCCTAGTAATCATGTTCATTATACTAGCCAATCAGGCTAGATTATGGGGCCAGGTTCTGACCAATAGAATGGGGCATGGTGAGAACAGTTCCTGGAAGGGATGAAATGTCACTGAATACACAGCTGGGCTTCCTCTTTGCTGACTTCTGTCTGGCGGCACATCTTTCTGTAGAAGTAAAGGTTGACTTGCCAAGAAACTTTTCCAAAGGCTGGTTTCTTTGGTCCTGTTTGTAACACTAGAAAATTCATTATCAAAAACCAGAAGGCCACACAGTGGTGGTGAACCTATAGCACAGTGCCGCAGCGGGCTGTTTGTCTGATGAAAGCTCTAAAAGGTTTGGCATCACTGTAGGAGACTCAACAGGCAAGTGCCCTCACCTAGATTTGGGTTTTTGTTATTTTCTTTCTCCCTTAGGACAATGGAAGCAGGAAAAACTGCAGGGTACTGTTCTAGGATTAAATGGAGGGAAGGGAGTGACTCCTTCACCTCTATTGTTTCTAACTGTACTAAGACCCTGACTCAAAATAAAAAATAGAAGGAAGGTGGGGAATGTGAAGGCCTCAAGTTCAAAAATGACATTTAAAAACGTTTGATTTTCCAAGCCAAGTAATATATAATGCACATTTATGCATCCTTATGAAAAACTTAAGTGGCATAGATATAGCACAAAGGACCCTCTATCATTCTTGTACATTAACTTTTCCTTGCTTTTTTTTTTTTTTTTTTTTTTTTTTTTTTTTTTTTTTTTTTTTTTTTTTTTTTTTTTTTTTTTTGTCTTTTTGAGACAGAGTCTCACTGTGCAGTTCATGCTGGCTTTGAGCTAACTTTGTCTCCCAGGCTGGTCTCAAACTCGCAATGATCCTCATGCCTCAGCCTCCCAAGTGCTGGGATTACAGGTGTGCTCCACCACACTGGGCTTCTTCTTCTTTTTGTGTGTGTGTGTGTGTGTGTGTGTGTGTGTGTGTGTGTTGAGATACTATCCTGCTATGCAATTTAGGCTGGCCTTCTGGTCAGGTGAGTTTGAGACCAGCCTGGGCTACCAAGTGAGCTCAAGGCCAGCCTGAACTGCATGGTGAGACCCTGTCTCAAAAGGACAAAAAAAAAAAGAAAAAAAAAATCGGGCTGGCCTTGAACTCAGTGGCCCATGCTGGCCTAGAGTTTTCAGTGATCCTACTGTGTTGGCCTCCTGAATACTGGTGTTACAGATGTGTACCACCATATTTGAGGGGCTGGAAGGCATATCTCATTGGTGGAGGACATACTGAGTATGTACAAAGCTAGGGGTTCAATACCAAGCATCAAAAAAGAAAAAAAATTAGCATTTTGTAGTTAAAAAAATAAAAGCCCGGGGCTAGGGATATAACTCAGCGGCACAATGCCTGCCTTGCAAGTGTGAGGCCCTGAGTTCAATTCCTGGTACAAAAAAAAAAAAAAAAAAAAAAGAAAAGAAACTTAAAAGCCCAACATGGTGGCATACACCTGTAAACCAAGTGCTTGGAAGGCTGAGGCAGGAAGATTGTTACAAAAGCAAGATCAGCCTAAGGTATACAGTGAGTTCAAGGCCAACCTGGGGAATATGGCAAGACTCTCTCTCAAAATAAAGAAATAAATATTTTTTAAAAATAATAAAATTTTTTCTTTCTTTTCTTTTTTGAGATAGGGCCTCTCTTTATAGTGCAGGCTGACGTTGCACTCACTATGTAGTCCAGGCTGGCCTTAACTCATGGTGATCCTCCAGCCTTAGCCTCCCAAGTGCACGAATTACAGGTGTACACCACCATACTCACCTTCTTCAAAATTTTACTATGCTTGGCAAGTGCTCTATCACTGAGCCACACCCCCCCAGGCAATATTTTAGTGTGCAAATCTGTGAATGTACAGAAACACTGAAAGATCTGCACAATGATCACCCATATACTTGCCACTTGGATTGTTCATGTCTCAGCATTTTGCTATATTTACCTTAGTAAATGCTTATGCACTGATCTATTTATCTGAGACAGGAGAGATAGGGTTTCACTATGCACTTCAGGCTGGCCTTGAACTCACTTTGCAGCCCAGGCTGACCTACACCTCACAGCAATCTTCTTCCCTCAGCCTCCCAAGTGCTGGGATTACAGGTGTGCACCACGCCTGGCTGTTTGTAAGAAAATGGATGCACCCAGAAAATATAGTGTTGAGTAAAATAAACCGGACATACACCTTAAAAATTAAAAAATATAATTGACATAAAATTACAGTAAACTGGGCATGGTGGCACACACCTGTAATCCCAGCACTCAGGAGGCTGAGGCAGGAGGATTGTTGCGAGCTACAAAGTGAGCTCAAGCCCAGCCTGAACTGCATAGCAAAACCCTTTCTCAAAAAGACAAAAATAAAAAAATAAAATTACAGTAAAACTTTGCCTTGTGAGCAAAATTTGTTCTGGAAATACTCTTGTAATCAAAAGCACTTGTATATAAAACTAAATTTCCTCATAAAAAACAAAGGAAATTCAAGTAATTCATTCTACAATCCCCCCCCAAATCATATAAAAATTAGTACCACAATACTGTAATATAATACAAAATAACACAGAAAATACAAAATATAAAGAAAACTACAGCTGGGCATGGTGGCACACACCTGTAATCCCAGCACTTGGGAGGCTGAGGCAGGAAGTTCATTGTGAATTCAAGACTACCCTAGGCTACAAAGTGAGCTCAAGGCCAGCCTGAACTGTATGGTGAGACCCTATCTCAAAAAGACAAAAATATAGTAAAAGAAAAATACACAAATTAATCTCACTCTCTCTCTCTTTTTTCTTTTTTTTTTTGCAATACCAGGAATCAAACTCAGGACCTTGTGCTTGCCAGGCAGGCACTTATGCCATTGAGCATTATCCCTAGCCCCATAAGTTGGTCTCTACCTACCTTTGAAAACCTTTGTGGCTGGTGTAAGGGAGACGAGAGAGTAGTATCTAAGACCGGGTTAAATGACCCTAAGTTATTGCAGGCTGATCAGGCCGGCAATCTCCCAAGCGAGCAGACAGACAAAGGCATAAATAAAAAATGAGACAGTGGAATATGATTTCAGGGCTTCCAGGAGGGACTAATTCTTTTTCAGCAGTTTCTATATTCTCTGAATTAGCCAATCACTTTTCTAGGTTGCCCATTTTTATTAGGTTTACAAATAAGGGAGGGGGAATACTGAAGAAAATGCAGGAATCTGGGCAGGACTTGGGAATCCTTTCAAAGATTCCTCCAAGTAATATTATGTTAATTTAGGAGAGCTATGTTATCTCTGGGAAGGCCTTAACAGCAGGGCTGAGATGCCTGCAGCCATAGTTTCCTTGAAGTTAATAGGGATAGGAGCCAGGCCTTCTCATCCACAATCACCTTGTCCTTCAGGCATCACAGTGTCACAGGCCAATACGGACCTCAGCAGTGACCAGTGACTCATTGAGGTTCATTTACTATGAATCAGCTGCCCATCTGCAGAGAAGGTGCCTAAGACTTGGACTACTCCCAGGTAAATACGAAAAGCCAATTGGTTAATATTAAATCCTGCTCAGAGCCTCTTTGTAGTGGTCCCCAACAAGGAGGGTCACTGTGTAGGGTGACTTTCACTATCACCAACAGAATCCCTGCTG
>PVLD010017580.1:0-41468 GCA_004027595.1 Dinomys branickii
CACCGGGCCTCTGACCGCCACTGCTTCACACGCCTCTCCACCCACAAGTGTCCCGCTCGGCACCACCCTGCTCACCAGTCCCCGGGAGCCCAGCACCCCCGCCACCCCTCTGGCGGGTGTCACCAGCCCTCTGAGTCCTTCTCCCGAAGCCGGGTCATCTCCCCCTACCGGGGAGGCCACCAGCGCCTCAGCGTCTGTGTCTCCAGAGGCAAGCACACCTCCTGGGGTCACCAGCATCTCGGTCCCGGGCCCCACTGAGGCCAGCTCGGCCCCGGCTTCCTCCACGGGGGCCAGCCCTCCTTCCCCCACACCTGCCGGGGCAGCTTCCTCCGCGACACCCGCTGTCAGCAGCGCCCCGTCTTCTCCCGCGACCTCGGAGGCAGGCCCCGCGTCCTCCACCTTCCCGGGGAGCACCGAGCCCGTGACCAGTCCTGGCGACAGCAGCGTGACCGCCACCCCTCCTGCTGAGACCAGCGGGCCCCTGACCACCTCCGTGGACGTCGGCTCAGGGCCCCCCTCTGGCCCTGGCACTTCCGCGCCTCTGGCCACGACTGACCCGCCCGGCGCTGCTCCCACGAGTGTGCAGGGCGGCTCGACGCCGGTCACCGCCACAACAGAGGGCAGCCCGGGCAGCCCCACCCTCCTTCACTCGACCACGCGCTGGAGCACCCCCGCGGAGACCAGTTCCTCCCCTGCCACTGTCGCCGGGCCCAGCGCTCCTGTGTCGCTGAGTCCGGCGGCGAGTACACCGACCGCGGTCACCGGCACCCCTGGCCCGGCTTCCACGGGGGCCACGTCGGCCTCAACGCCCACCGCAGGTTCCAGCCGCCCTGCCCCAACCACGGGGGAAGCTGCTACCTCTCCCGCACCCGCCGGGACCACGGCCCTGTCACCTCCAGTGTCCTCTGTTGTGGGTTCTGTTTCCCCCCCCTTGGTTCAGGGCAGCACATTCATCACAGATTCTGGTTACCACAGCCCGACCTCATCTCATCTATCATTGATTTCCAGTGGTTTCCCCACTGCAGTGTATAGCAGCTCAGTGCCCCACTCTGTCCTGGTCTCCTCTCTCCCTGTCTCTTCTACTGTGGGTGAAAGCTCTGTCCCATCTTTTAGCACAACGCTTTTGTCTTCCACGTCTCTGAGTGCCGATCCTGTGAACACCAGTATTGGTGAGAACCCAAACCCTCCTGACACCATGTCCACCCTTCAGCCCACTGACTCTTCCAGTCCCTCCAGCATGGTGAACTCATCCATCACTTCGTCCGCACCTATGGTTTCCACCACGACTGCAGGTAAGGGCTCCCACCTCTTGGTGTTTGATACCGATGGTATTGTCACCTTACCCTGCCTGTGTTTTTCATTATCTTATTAAATCAGTGCTCTGTCTCTTCTTCCCGTTTTTGTCAAATTGATTTTCAACAAAGACCTTCACACTGAATTACATTTCCTCTACTTTTGTCTTTTTTGTTTTTACATAGGGCCTAATTCATTTTTGAATTCCCCAGGCTGACCCTGAACGTGGGAGCTCCTGCTGCATCCTGTCAGAATGCTTGAATTATGGACATTCTTGTTGTGTAAACCTTTTAGTATGTAAAACCTCTGCAGTCTGTACATCTTGTCGGTCACATTTCTATTCTTTTGAATTTGATTTGTTACCAGTTTCATATTATTGATGGAGATCATTATCTCTGTTGCCTGGGCACAGTCAATTCCTTGTGGTTTCTCCTCACTCCCATTTCTCTTACTGTATATCTGGCAAGTTCAGGGCCGTAGCCTCTTAAAATCCAGACGTTTTATTTGCATGTTCACATGTTTACTGGGTGTTGCCATTCCTTTAGTTCATAGTAAAATGTGAAGTGGGGCTGGGAATGTAGCTCAGTTGTAGAGCACCTGCCTTGAATGCACAAAGCTCTGAGCTCCATCCCCAGCCCTACAAAAAAAACAGCCAACTAAAATGTTAAGCCTGAATTTGTGGCATTTTTTTTCAGGGGCAGGAGATTGTTGTTATTTTTATTTATTTATTGTTTAACTCAGGTCCTTTACACTGAGTTACATTGCAATTTTTTTTCCTTTTTATTTTGAGGCAAGACCTTGCTAAATCACTTGGTTACTTAGGTTGCACATAACCTGAGATCACCCTGACTCACCCCCTGGGGCGCTGGGACTCCAGGTGAGCCCCACTGTACTCAGCCTGGTTTTGCAATGTTAGTCACAGGTGTCTTTGCCATCATTCACTTTTGTTTGGTTTCTTCTTAGCCCTGTGTCCTCACCATCAAAGCAAATAATATTTTCTTCTCTCAGCTTTCAATCCCCGCTTCTTCCTTCTGAGGGTTTCTCTGTTCTTATTTCTCCTACTTTTTCTCTACTGTACACCTGTTACTTGACTTTTTTTTTTTTTTAGTACCAGGAATCAAACTCAGGACCTCATGCTTGCCAAGCAGGCAGTATGCCACTGAGCTATATCCCCAGCATCCCTGACTCTTTTTATGCTGGTTAGTGTGCAATTGACAGACCTTGACATCTGTCGCACTGTTGTGCAGCCTGAGTTTCTACTTAGTTATGTTCTCTAGTTTCTCCCCAGTGTCTTTGTCTGGTTGAGCTCTCTGCTCAGGCAAGGGACCTGAGCATCTGCAGGAGGTCTGGGCCTTGTGTTCCTGGAAAGCCGTATAGGTGTTGTCTTAGGCTGTTTTGTGTTGCTATAACAGAACTGCTAAGGCTGGATAAGGGATATGAAAAGAGGTCCTTTGGCTCATGTTTCTGGTGGCTAGAAGGTCTGAGCACCACAGTGCTTGTATTAGTTACTTTCCTGTCCCTAACCACCACCACCACCACCACCACCACAAAATATCAGACACCTGCAAATAAAGGAGGAGCAATTTATCTGGCTTGTGATTCCAGTAGGTTCAGTCCATGGTTGGCTGGCTCCAAGGGAGAAATAGCACAGCGGAAGGGCCTGGTGGAGGAACGCTGCTCACGTCGTGGCAGTCAGGAAGCAGCGGGAGAAGTGAGGAACTAGGGGCAGGAAGATATTCTTCCAGGTCGTACCCCGGTAACCAACCTCAGCCAGGCTCTACCTCTAACAGCACATGCAGCAATAAACTCGTGAGTGATTAATTGACTCAAGAGTATAGTATCCCATGATCCAACCACCTTCCCATGTCCCCACCTCTGAACACATGAGACTTAAGGGACATGGATCTGAACTGCAGCAGTGCTGGCATACGGCTCGGGCCTCTGGCTGCATTACAACATGGCAGACGAGTGCAAAGGAAAATGTGTCATGCAGAAGGGTCATGTGTGCCCGTTAGGAAGGAAGACGATGGTGGAGGAGGCACCAAGGTCATTCTTTCATAACAACCCTCTAGAAGGAATGAATCCACTGTGAGGCCTGACCCACTCTGTGAGACCGGTATTACTCATTCGTGAAAGTGGCATTCTCACGACTTAGTGAGCTTTCTCGGCCCCACTTGAAGGTTGCCCCACCCCAGCACCATAACGCTGAGGTCAAGCTTCCCCCGTAAGCCTCTGGAAGACAGACAAATTCAAACTGCAGCAGGTGACTTGCAAAACTGCCAGATGTCTGCACCACTGGTGCACTGGTCAATTTCTGAAGGCAGGTGGTTACCACTTCCTGTCCCCCAGAAGTTGTCTTCCCTTTAGGCTGTTGGGCAAAAGGTCAGCACTTCCCAGAGCTGGTTTTGTATTTGTAGCTTCTTTTATTATTATTATTATTATTGTTATTATTATATAAATATCTGTAGCTTCTTGTCAGCTGTGCTTGGGCAATTAGAGCAGGCTGAGGCATCCTCAGTGATGCCAGAGGGAGAGAGGGAGAAAAGGGTAGAGAATGAGCTGATTTAGGATTTATGGGTCTCCCATGTGCCTAGGACCCTTGGCTTATATTGTCCATGCTTGCCAGATGTCTTGGACAAAAGACCTATAAACAACAGCTACATGATGTGATTGTTGTAGCTGTGCCCCCCTCACTGAGACCAGCCAGAGGCCAGAGGCCACAGGCTAGAGGCGTGGCATGTCTTTGCAGAGGGTACTCCTACATCATGTATCTCCCCAGCACAAAACATAGCTGGATTCTGATCTACACAGGCACAGTGATTTTCAAGAAAAGCCAAAGAGAACAGACTTTGGATTTTCTCAGCTGATCAGGCTAATCAAGAGTTGTCTGTAAGCACTTGCTGTCTTTTTCAACCCTACACACCTCCCATGCCAGGAGATAAAATAGGAAGCCTGACCAACCCTCATAGCAACGACACAGGCTCTTCCGAAGTGGGCGTTGAGGGACAGCGCTCAGCCTTGGTGCAGCCTCAGCCGGTCACTCCCTCTGGGTTTTCGCGGTCTCTGTCTCCTATTTCCGCTCTCTCAGTCCTGCTGGTGGCGTTTGCCAGGCACAGCACCACCATTCTCTTAGCTCACATTTTTGGGCTGAAGTGACATAAACTGGAGTCCAGGACTAGGTCAAGTCTGCCTGGACCTGGACCTTGACCTGGACCCTGGCCGGGCCTCTTAGCCTCTCTCCGCCTCAGCCCTCCTGCCTGGGCAGTAGGGTGACACTCGCTGACCTGTGCGCACAGGGTGTCATGAGAATGTCCTGGGGAGCACGTGTCAGGCTGTGACGTGCTGTGCAATCCGTGTCTTCCAGTGAGCTGCCTCAATGGTGGGTCGTGGACAGGTGAGGTCTGTGACTGCCCTGCCCAGTACACTGGAGATCGGTGCCAGTACGTGGTCAGTGTCTGCAACAACGGAGGCTCCTGGGATGGGCTCAAGTGTCTCTGTCCTGAACTCTTCTACGGGCCAAGATGCGATGATGTGCTCGAGGGCAAGGAGATGAGTGAGTGAGGCCCCACGGCCAGGGGATGGGATGGGAGTCCCAGGTCTCTGCCTCCACCCAGCGCTGGGCCATCAGGGGCGCAGATTTCCGTGGTAGGGAGCTCAGAGGAGTGTTGGGTCGGTGAGTTTTGCTACCCTCTGCCCCTCAGCTGTGCCACAGATGATCTCTGCCCTCGTGGAACTGACTGTGACAGTGACCAGCCAAGCATACAACAGTAAGCTGCAGGACCTATCTTCAGAAGAATTCAAGAATTTCAATGCCACTTTCACAGAGCAGGTACACCTGGGAGAGCAAGGCCCCCACCCCCCCACCCCCCGCCCCTGGGAGGAACCTGGAGGCATTAAGAAGCCAGGTGTGGTGGTGCAAGCCTATAGACCCAGAATTCTTGGGAAGCTGAGGCAGGAGGATGACAAATTTGAGTCCCACCTGGGCAATTAATCAGGAACCTGTCTCCAACATAAATTTAAAAGGGGGTTGGTGTCTGGGGATGTAGCTCGGTGAAAAGGCCCTGGGTTCAGTCCCCAGAACCGTGTTTACACAGAAGGCAGCTGAGGGCTGTTCTCTGGGTGGACGTGTGTGAATTTCTCAGTTCCCAGAGTCCTCCAGGCTTACCAGGGAGCTCACCTGAGGGGTTCCGGTGGGGTGGGGGCGGGGTGGCACTGGGCTCTGGGAAGGGACTGTGCCTCTGGCAGTGGGTTGAACACTGGATGGTGCCAAAGTGCTTTCTGTGCATGGAGCGGCCCGATAGGCCCTGAGGCAGGACCTCAAGGGTGGTGCTGTGACCCCTTCCTTTCAGATGAAAATAATTTATGCCGGAATCCTTGAGTATGAAGGAGTCAACATCAGGAATCTGAGGTGAGTGTGGGGACCCTGGGAAGAGGTCTTTTGAGTGCAAGCAATAGTCTCACGATAGAGTCATTCTAACGCTGCCCCCTGGCTTAGCCTGGGGGTTCTGCCTTGACAGAGTTTATGTAACAGAAAGTTACCACTCACAGCCTGGCAGCCTCGAAGCCTGAGATCAAGGTGCCGGCAGTATTGGCTTCTCCTGAGGCCTCTCTCCTTGGCTCACACTCTCGATCCTCCTGCCTCAGCCTCCTAGAGTGCTGGAATCACAGACCTAAGTTGGTTCCAGAGTTCCTCTTCACACAAGGATACGGACTGGGTTGGATTAGTGTCCACCCCGACAGCCTCACTTTATAGGCCCTGTCTCCAAAGACAGTCGCATTCTGAGGTTTGAGCTTCAACATGTGGACTGGGCAAAAAAACACACACATAAAAAACCATGCGGACCGGGTGGGAACCCACAGCTGGACCCTGACGCACCCCTCAGCTGTGGCTCCGCAGACGTTTCCTACTGAGGGGCCGCAGGGCGCAGGCTCTGTGCGGACGCAGACTGATAGGGAGTGGCAGAGCCAAGGCGGAACCTTCTTCTGGGGGGGACGGAAGGGCAGCCTAGGACACCTGGTCGCTGTGGCATGGGTGAGGGACGCCCATCCGTCCTCAGAGGGAGGCCGGGTGACGCAGCCCGAGGAAGGGGACGGCCCACTCTCCCTGTGGGGATTCTGTCTCCAGCTTCTTGAGCTCCTTTGGGTGGTGCTGGCCAGCAAAGCTGGCGAGGTGCCTCAGCTGCCTCTCCATCGGGAGGGAAAGATCCAGACTCACAATTAGTAATTTTGGTAAGGAACTTACAGCTGAGAGCAAACAGAAGAAAAGGCACGAAACCCAAGGCAAGCCGACCCCCAGTATCCCCCACCCTTCCAGCCTGCCCTGGAAGGACGGTGCTTCCGACCCTCCCAGCAGGCCAGGCAGCCCAAGGATGCCCTTCTGAGAACAGTACTTCCTCTCCCTCTCCAGGACTCGCCTCTCCTGACCCCCTCAGGCCGCTCTTTGTCTCCAGGAGAGGGTGCTGATAGGGATGGTCCTAGTCCTTATTCTCTCTGTTCCTCTGTCTCTTAGGAAAGGGGAGGAATGGGCTCTCTGGGGATGGAGCCAGTGGCTTTACTGACGTTCCTGGCCTCAGCCTGCTGCTTGGGGGTTCCTGGGCTGATGGGCTCTCGGGCCTGTGAACCAGCTCCTCTCCCATCCTCACTCAGCCCCATATGAGTCCTGTAGCTATCGGCCTTGGCTAGCGGGCGTGAGTGTCCACCCCACACCCTCAGGTCAACACAGGAGGAGCTGGGCCCTGAGGGCCCCACCTCAGCTGGCTGCGCGTGGCGGTGTGTGTCTGTAACCTCAGCACCAGGGAGGCTGAGGTAGGAGGAGGGTCATAAGCATGAGCCAAACCTGGGCAAGTTAGTGACCTAGCAAGACCCTGTCTCTAAGTAAGAAATAAAAGGGGGCGGGGCATGTAGCTCAGTGTAAAGGCCCTGGGTTCAATCCCCAAGACTGCATTAAAAAAATAAAAGGAAAGTGGCTCTTTGCCCAGTGGGTGGCTCCAGAGAGACCTGGGAGTTAGAATGGAAGTGAGGGTCAGCCACTTCCCCAAGGTGGGGAAGAGCTCAGGAAGCCGGGGTCCAGCTCCTCATCCCATGGAGGAAGACGCTGCAGCCTGGGCTGTTCAGTGACTATGCTGAGGTCACCCTCTCCCCAGGGTGACAGGCAGCCTTGAATTGAAGGGCTCCTCACCCTCCCAACTCTGATCTGGCTTACGAGTTGTCTCTATTCGGTGACCCCAGGGGTTACATTGTACATACCCTCAGTCCTCCATGTCTGTGCTTCTGCCCCTTGGGTTCAACAAATTGCAGGCTGAAAATGTTCAGGGTGGGGTGGAGAGTGTGTCTGAACTGAGCATATACAGGCTGTTCTCTTGTCATTAGCCCTACAGTGTCATGTAACAGCTATGCACATAGCATCTGCACTGCATTAGGTACCATAAGGAATGCAGAGATGACTTATAGTGTGTGGGTGAAAGCCAGGTGTCATGGCACACCCCTGCAGTCCCAGCGACTTAGGAGGCTGAGACAGGAGGATTCCTCGAGCCCAGGAGTTTGAAGCCAGCCTGGGCAACATAGGCTTCATTTTGATAGATAAACAAATAGACAGATGATAGACGGATAGATAATAGGCAGGTAGCTAGATAGATGACTATGGCAGCTCTGTGATCCAATCACTTTCCAGAAGCCCATCATCAGAACACCGGAGTCTTCTGAGGGTCATTCTAGATCTGAACCGTAGCACAAGCTTGTGGGAGCCCCTTCGCTGTGTGTGGCCTCTCCCTGTCTCATCCCTGAGGTCCCAGGGCACAGAGGGGCAGAGCCCACCTAGAGAAGGGGTGGGAAGGGCGAGCCCCAGGCCTGACAGGGACGAGCTCAACTGCGCTATGTCCCCCCACCCCCCACCCCAGGCCCGGCAGTGTGGTGGTGGACCATGACGTCATCCTGAAGGCCAACTACACTCCAGAGTACAAGCAGGTGCTGGAGAAGGCCTCCCAGCAGGTGGAGAAGAAGATCCTGAATGCGACCACACAGCAGATAAGCAACAAGAATAACACCTGTATAGGTGAGCCCTGTGCTCCCTGGGGTTTTGTCTTTGTCACCCTGGGGCAACAGGGGACAGGAGAGCGGGGTGGGCGGGTGCAGCTTGCTGCTCAGGCAGATCCCAGAGAGCCCGGGAAGGAGGCTGCAAAGCCAGGGGGGCAGCAGGACGGACATGGCGGTACGGGGCTCTGCTGGGAAGGCTAGCGCACCTGTGGCTCAGTGAAGCTTGTAAATGTGAGTGGTGTGGGGGTCGCAAGAGGAGGGCGTGGGGAGAGCTGGGAGGAGGCGGCTTCCTGGCCCCTCACAGACCCACTCTCATCTGCCCCACATGCCTCGTCCCCTGAGGATGCGAGGTGGCTTGTCACGGGAGCTTCCGTGTCTCTTTCACAGACTTCTTACTGTGTTTCAACTCAACTGCCACACTGGTGCAAAATGTCACCATTTCCCAGTACGATCCTGAAGGTAGGTGCTGCTCATGCTTTTGGGAAGGGCTGGGGCAGTGGGGCCCCGGAGGAGCCCCATCAACTCCCAGCCCCTGACCACGTGACTCCTTGTCCTTACAGAGGAGTGCCAGAAAGAGGCCGGGGCCTATGCTGCCTACTTCACCGTGGAGTACAAGGACCAGAAGCCGTACTGCATCATGCCCTGCATGCCTGGCTTCAATGCCTCCCTGGACTGTCACTACGGCAAGTGCCAGCTGCAGCCCAGTGGCCCCCGGTGCAAGTGAGTGTCCCATCCTGGCTCCTGTGAGGCCCCCAACCCCCAGGCTCAGTCAGACGCTGCCTGCAGGCCAAGGTTACAGGTTCCTCAGACTCCTGAATGCATCCAGCCTCAAGGGAACCACAATGGGGTCAGAGGGACCGGCACCACCAAGGCCCCAAGGCCAGGTTGGGAAGAGCCACTGGGTGGACCAACAGGTGTCTGAACCGGTGTCATGCTGAGGACGATGGCAAAATCTGCCGGAGCCAAGGCAGACCTCAGCTTCAGGAAGCTCCCAGGCCACCAGGGAGGGAGGGCCCCATCCTCAGAGTCGGAACCCTGTTCCCTGCTGCAACATAGCAAAGGCAGCCCCAGGACTACAGGGGATGGGGAACCCGCCAAGCCCAGCCTCAGAGGGAAGGCAGGAAGGCTTTCCAGCTGCAACCGAATTAAACAGAAATGCCAGCTGCCCAGCACCAGGGCTGGAAACAGGAGCCACGTGGGCGGAGGCCCGAGTCATTCTGGAATCATTTCCTGCAGCAGGGGTTCCCCGGTCCAGGGAGGAAGGGCACAAGGCTGAGGCACCCGTGGGACCAGGCCCGGCTCCAAGGCGTGAACTGACTGTCCTCTCCCTTCTCAGCTGCCTGATCACAGCCACTCACTGGTACCAGGGGGAGACTTGTGAGTGGGGCATCCAGAAGAGCCTGGTGTACGCGCTCACAGGCGTGGGGGCGGCCGTGGTGCTCGTGGTCCTGGTCGTCCTCCTGGTGTTTGCGCTGCGTGCCAGGAGGGTGGCAGAACGGTGAGCACGGCTCCTCCCCGCTCCGTCATCAGTCTGGCTGGCTGGAGGCGGGTGGCGGAGAGCGGAAAGCGGGGGCATCACTTGCCCCCAGTCCTTGTCCCCACCCCCTGCTCCTAATGGGGTCTCTGGTGTTTCTGTCAATAGGCAAAAGTACAGAGTGTCTCAGCTGTACAAGTGGTACGAAGAGGGTGGAGGACCCGCCCCTGGGACCTTCCAGAACACTGGCTTTGACGTCTATGAAGGTATCGGCAACTCCCATAGGACTGAGTATGGCTCAGAGTATGGGGACCCACAGAGGAGGCACATGGGAGGATGCCAGGGCTTGATGGTGGGGAAAGAAGTGTTATTTCCCATCTTTAAAACATCTGGTGCCAACTGGGGAGCATGATGATGCCCACCTGTAATCCCAGCACTCTGGGAGGCTGAGGCAGGAAGGTCGCAAGCATGAGCCCAGCCTGGGCAACTTACAGACTTAGTAAGATCCTGTCTCAAAGTAAAAAATGAAATGGGCTGGGGATGTAGCTCACCTCCTGCTATGTGCCTTGGTTTCTAACAGGCCCATAGTATTCTGCGGCCCAGGGACTGGGGACCCTTGGTTTAGGCAGTCTGCCACATTTTCAGTTTCCCTGGGTGGGATTGGAGAGAGAGAGGATCATTCACTCTCCTAATCATCTGTCTTGGCAGGGCGCCCTCCTCTAGAGTATACGCAGCTGGACTCTATCTACAGTAACTTCCAGCCCTCCCTGGGCAGTGTGAACTCGACAGCAAAGGTCAGCATGGCCAGAAGGACGACTCCCCCACCCTGGGCCCACATCCCCCTTCCCGCGGAGCAGGGCCTTCAGGAAGCAAAGCCACACTGATGATTTGTTTGCTCCGCACCATGGTCCCTGGACCCTGCTGCCAGGAAATTAGCATAACTTGGGAGGGACCCTGAGCAAGGTGGACTCTACCTTCCACAGAGCCCTGGGGCTGCAGGCCCTGGGGTTTCTTTCTGCACTTTAAATATGTCCTTGATGGTTAGTTGGTTGATTGATTTTAACTTTGAACCACACATCTGAGTAAAAATAATATTACCGTAAATACTTCCACACCTCCTCGAGGTAGTGGTGTTGAAGATGCATATTTCCTTTCTGCACATCTGTCTGTTCCATTTTTGCAGAACCATTCAGAAGTCAGCTGCAAATACTGTGACAGTCGCTCCCTGAGCCGTTCTGCATATATCCCCATCATACGTACAGTGAATTGCCAATAATTACACATCATCCAGTACCCAGCGCTTATAATGACCTAAGAAGTCTCACCCCCAGCAGTGTGGCTTGACTCAAGGCCCTTCGCAATGAGCTACAGCCTCAGCCCTTTTTTATATTGAGACAGGGTCTCGCTAATTTACCGAGTTACCGGACTTGGCTCAAACTTGTGATCCTCCTGCCTCAGCCTCTCAGAGTGCTGAAATCACAGGCATGCACCACATACTCAACCTAAAGAATCTTGTAAGAATTTTTTCCATATGTGGATACAACACATTTCACTCACTGACTTTTCTTTTTTTTTGGGTCTTTCCACCTTGAACCAACTCCTCCATTAAAAAATATGTGGTATTTTTGGCTGGGTGTGGTGGTTGTGATCCCAACACTGGGAGACTGAAGCAGGGTCATCACAAGTTCAAGGCCAGCTTCAACTACATAGTGAGACCCTGACTCCAAAAACAAAAGAAATGAAAAAAAATTTTTTTTTTGTCTTTTTGAGACAGGGTTTCATTATGTACTTCAGGCTGGCCTTGAACTCACTTTTGAACCCAGGCTAATGTTGAACTCATAGAAATCCTCCTGCCTCAGCATCCCCAGTGCTGGGATTACAGGCATGCATCATCATACTCAGCCTGCTATTTTTTAAAGTGTCTAGGATGGAACTGAAGCATGTCCAGTACTCCAAGTTTGAATATTTCTTTGTGCTGTCATTTAGGAAAATACGCAGAAGGATTTAGGGAGCGACTGTCATAATATTTACAGCTGACTTCCAAATGATTCAGCAAAAATTGAATATATCTGAAGAAAAATTTGCATCCTAAACATCACTATCAGGAGGAGGTGTATACTTGTTTACTGAAGTATTTTTGCTTAGATGGGTAGTTCAAAATTAAAATCAATCAACCAACTAACCATCAAGGTGTGATTAGACTCAGCTTAAACACTTTTGCTGTGTGGTAGATAACACTACTGCACCCCTCAAGAGATACATAACATCACGTGATGACTAAGGCCGAGACTGGTCCCTGGGGTAAGGGGTGACCAGCCTTGATGACCACAATAATATTTCTACTGGATGGAATCTGAGGGCAGAAGAAATACCGAATGTGCTTGGCTCCTGACACTGTGCTGTAGGCGGAGGGCCTTAGAGCAGACATGAACCCCCAGGCCAGGATGCCAGAGCCGCCCCTCCGGAAGGAAGTCTTACTTCCGGGTACCAGACTCCAGGTTCTAGAACAAGCTCTAAGCAGAGCCCTTCTCCAGGCCCAAGCCTCTTAAACCTTTCAGGCCCAGATTTCTCAGGGGCCCAGCCCTCAAGTGGTCCTCTTTCTCTTTTCAGATTCATACTCGGAGGCCCCAGGTGATAATGACAGCGATGTAAGGCAAAGGCCCTTTTGCGGGGAGCTGGGGAGGCTGGGCGTGGAAAAACTGCCCCCCCCCCGCCACGCCTGCTGGAGCGTTTCCCCGCTGCGAGCATTCCGCAGGAATTGGATGAGAAGCAACCCCTCTACCGAGCAAGGAAGAAGAGGACAAAACGACGCCACGGCAGCTTGCGAGGGTCTCCGTGTCTGGAGCGAGGCCTTCGTGCCGGCGCCAGAGGTTCCTGCTCCGGGCAGCCGCGTTCAGGACCAAGGACAGCGCCCGGCACCTCGGGTGCCCACGGACTGTTGGCACGCAGCTCCTGACAAGCATCTATTTAAAAACATACAGCATTCTTCTTTGCATTTCTAAGATTATGAGTATTGTTAAAGTTCTTATTTTTATGGGTTCTGGTTTGTCACTAGTAAATATAGTAATATATATTTATAATAGCTAAAAATAAAAGCCGTTTTGTTACTCTGTGCCTGGCTAGCAGACCTTTCTCCGGTGGCCACTGCGCAGGGTCGGGGTCTCGCCCGCCGGCGCGGTCCCCTCCTTGCCTCTGCGCTTGGGCCTAGGGACGCCAAGGGGAGTCGCAGAGGCTCCATCCCAACCCTCTCGGCCACATTTACTGCCCACACCCAGGGTGTCACTTCCGTACAGGGCACCGGGCTCCCCAAATGCTCCCTCTGAAAATGGGCTCGTGTTTGTTTCCATAGCGTTGAGACACAGTCCTGGGTATGAATTCCGACCTTGTCATCAGTTACCCGGCTTGGACAAAATCATGTGAGTCTTTGAATGTTGTCTGGCCTTCTACCAGATGAGAATCAGGCCGTTTCTAAGATCCCCTTCATCGCTGTTATTCTTAACATTTTGGAGATGGCTTGTTATGATCCAGGTCACGCAGCTCAGGACGCGTTTTGTGCTGCACGCACCGTACCGCCTTGCCTTGCTGCCCGCTAGGAGACAGAGCCTGGGCTCTGCTGCCCTCTCGTGGCCATGATGAGCATCTGCAGGCACCGGCCCTTTCCAGCCATTCCTGCCTGATGTCTCACGAGAAACGTTTCACCTACATTTGGTTCATCCCCACATGTATCATCAAAAGCCTCAGTTCCTCAAACTGGGCTGAATTAGGAAGACTTCACTTCAAGGCCTGACTCCTCCAGGCTGGGGCACCTGTGGCCATGGAAGAGGCGATTGTGTAGCGCTGCAGACCCGTTGCAGCAGCCTGTTGGGAACCTCATCAGCTACCTCAGCTGCTTCTTGCATTCTCCTCCGCTGCGGGCCGAACAGGCAAGAGAAAGCGGCCAGGTGCAGAGGCCGCCCAGGCCCAGCTCTTGGAAGCGCTTGGAGTCAGGTGAGCGTGGGAAGTAACTTCCCTCTGGACCTTGGCTGGCTCGTCAGAGCCCGAGGGCCCACTCACCAAACCCAGGCACTGTTCATCACCCAGCATGCACACAAGGGCAGCTGAGGCAGAGGCATCCATAGCTTACCCGACCCCATGCAGCAGTGGGTGTGGAGCTCAGACTGCAAACCAGGGAGTCTGAGAGTCCAGCCTGGGTTCTTTTTGTTTGTTTATTTTTCTGTTTGAGGCAGGGTCTCCCCATGCAGCTGAGGCTGGTCTTGAGCTCACTTTGTAGCCCAGGCGGGTCTCGAACTCACAGTGATCCTCCTGCCTCAGCCTCCTGAGTGCTGGAATTACAGGCATGCGCCACTACACTTGGCTGGCCCGGGTCCTTGATCATGACTTTTATGTCCCCTTGCTGGGTTCTTCTCAGAATGAACTGGGGCAGAGTCCCGGAGGACCTACCACAAGGCCTGGCATGTAAAACATCCTAAAAAGAAAGGACAAGAGAAATGAAGGAGAGAAAGTGTGGGAGGGAAGGAAGGAAAGGAGGAAGAGGGAGGGAGGGAAGGAGGAGAGAAAAAGGAAACATCTAAGCAGTGTGACCCAAAAACTACAGCAAATATTTAGATTTTTTAAAAGGTGTTACAGTAAGACACGTCACGACTCGCCCTCAGAACCCTCCCTCACCCCAAACACACTCAGTCCCTCGTTGCTGCCACTTTCTGAAGCAGCTCTGCACGTCCTCTTCCGTGCGTGCCTTTAGTTGCACGGTGGTGGCTGCCTCGATGTCCTGAACTGAGTGAACCCTTTCACGGTCACTTTGATGGTGGAGGATGAGCTGGAAGTCACCAGGTGCTGGACTTGGTGGACAAGGTGGGAGAGGACAGTGTCCTGGTTTTATGAGCTGCCTTTCTGTGGCATGGCACTGGGCAGCGGTGTTCACTGCATTTTTGATCACACCCTGATGGAGATACCCAGGAAGGAGGACCTCCAGGGCTGCTGCAGAAAGAGGCAAGGCTGATGGGATGCGTGTGTTGGAAGGGGGGCATTTTGAGGGGATTCATGGCACTGTCTTTGACTGTAATAAATTTTTAAGTTTAAACGTTTGCTGCGGAATTTGCTCACACCTTCTGTGTTGCTCCGACCTCCTCCACAAGTCCCTCCCCAGCCTGGGCTCTTCCCTCTCTTCCTCCTACACCGTGGCAGAGCAGCGGTCCCTCTGCAGACACGTTGACACCGAAGCACACAGAGATGCAGACTGTTGGGGGCAGACACGCCATGGCCCAGAGAGAGGGCTCTGTCTGGGGGCAGAAGGCAGAGCAGAAGTTAGAGGCCACCCCTCCAGCCACCTCTGGCCGCTGCACCAGCGTGTCCATCATGTGCCTCGCGTGCCGTTCGGCGTCGCCGCCGTCAGCCTGCGGGTCTTGCAGGGCATCATCCTGTGCCCAATGACTCGGGCCACCATCTTCCCCCCCCACACACCTATTGTCCAGACTGCCCAGCTTCCCTCAGCAGCTCCTTTCCTCTTACCTGCCCACCTCTTCCCCTCTAGAGCCTGACCCATCCTTCAACTCCATTCCCAGCTCCTCCGGAAGCCCTCTGGGTCAGGCACCTTCACAATCAATCTGTCTCCCCCAGGTCTCCATAACATTCTCGTTGTACCCAGCAGCTCCCTTTCACCACTCTCGCTTCCCTGCAGGAGGCCCGGGATGGTGCCCGGCCCCCCATCCTGCATGACACGGTGCGGCCTGCACAGATGGACGGATGCTCCTTACACCTAATTGAATCAGAACTCATCACTGCAAAGTTTTCTGGTTTTCCTCCCGCGGTCGAGCCTCCCTCTCTCTGGCAGAGATCAAGGCAAAAGGAGCAGTCAGCAGAGCTAATTTCTCCCTCCCAGGAGGGCTCGTCTCTGAGAATAAACACAGCCTCCTGCTCCTTCTCCTCCTCCTGCTCCTCCTCTCGGTCTGGCCTGCTCGGGTCACCTGCAGTCACTGGAGACCCTGAGGCAGGGGGAAGTAGGAAACAAGGCTGGAGGTTCAAGGGTCCTCTCCTGCCACATAAGCTATGGGTGAAGGTTATTTCCCACAGTGGCTTGTAAACCTCAGATCTCCTTCATCAGATGTCAACACGACAGAGAGGCTCTCCGTGCTCAGAGCCCTGGAGGCTGAGCTGGGTTTTGCAGCTGATGGGGACAGAGATGCCTCTCTAGATGGCGTTTAATGACCCCCCCCCCCCCCGCCCACCAGCAGGCCTGGTTCGTCCCTGATGATACAGCAGGTGTGCGGGAGGGGGAGGGCTGGTGGCATCCAACGCTGAGCTGGCTGACAACAGGCGAGACTCACAGGGGAGCCGGGCGGCGGAGGAAATTTACTGCAAGCTGGAGCCAAAGAGTGTGGGACTGAACTGGGGCCATAATCAGCCTGATTGGCTCTGTGCCTCCTGAAGGGAGCAGAGGGCGAAGTCGGGAGCAGAGCTGTAGGGAGCGGGGCAGGGAGCCAGGTCCGCCAACGCCAGGGCGGAGGCCCAGGAGCTGTGGTTCGCTAAGGTCAAGAGCAGCTGGGGCGCAGGAGGGGCTCGCAGCGCAAAACGAATCAGTGCCCAGTCTCGGGGCTGTGCTGGGCCCATAGCAGGGGCCGGACCTGAGGCCAGGGGCAGAGAGACGCACCCCAAGGGCCAGAGCAAGGCTGAGCGCAGGGCCTGCACCTCATCTCTCTTCCTGCCTAGCTGATGGAGCCCTCAGGATCGGCCCTCGGTAGCACCCGCTTCAGGGCCCCCAAGTCTTGGCCTCTACCTGGGATGAGGACCCCACCCTCGATCTTGGTGCAGCTACTATCTTGTGGCCTTGCCATGCCGGCTTCCGAGACACAGCTGTCCCTGTTGGGCTCCGGCACCTGTTTACACAGGACTTGCACTGGGGACCTGGGAGGCACATAATATCTGACAGGCATGAGGGACAGCTCATCCACAGGTCCTGACCAGGTAGCATCTCCAGACTCCCAAGACTGCCCTAGTCACAGTAAGCTGCCAACCATCTGTGTCCTCTGTAGATGCCACGCCTGGTGCCAATCAGTGCACCCACGTGACTTCCTGGCTTCATGATCTGAGCGCCAGCTTGTCATCCTCGCCCTGCGAGGACACAAGGGGGACAGCCCTCGGGCCGCTGAGCAGGGCCTGCCGGCGGCTGGGGGCCACAGTCACGCCACTCCCGGTACCCAGCCTTGCAAATGCAATCTCATCTTGCATGTTCCATGCATGGAAAAGGCTGGAGACACCCCATTAGTTCATTTGTTCCTCATGGGGTAAATACCTTTGCCTCCTCCATACAGATAGGGACAGGAAGTGACTTCCCTGGGCTGCAGTTGCTCTAGGCGTGCTTGACCCCAAAGCCCACTGTGACAAACAGCTCAGACAGACACAGCGTTCTCTGTTCTCTGTGGTCCCTGGTCCACTCCAGGTGACTCACCGTGACAGAGGAGGGTGAGGTTCCCTGTTGGGGCAGCGGCACCCCCCCACCCAGCACCGGAAGTGTCTCTTTCTGCACCACCAGGCAGACCCAGAAGGGACAGATCTCCTGGGACTCTCCAGCCCAGGGCTGAGCCAAGCCCTCCCCGGGAGGCTCAGGTCGCTGTCACGAGGGCTGCCTGTGTCACAGAGAAGCTGGCTGAGAAGATCCATGCTGGGGTTTGGTCCTGTAAGTCAGAGATGCCTGGAGGGCCACTTCCCTCATCCAGTGCACCAATAGCCCAGGGTGTCACTACTGGGCCCTGGGGGGCTGGCTCGGCCTGGCGTCCTGAGCCTTCGGGTCTGAGCAGAGCCAGAAACAGCCATACAGTGAATAGCCAAGGTAACAGAAATGCCTCTCACAGTGTGGGGCCCGGAGGTCCCTAACCAAGATGCTAGCTATGAGAGAATCCACCTAGGCCCCTCCCAAGCTCCTGGGGTTTTGCTGTCCACTGCTGGTGTCCGCCAGCTCCCAGACACATCACGTGCCTCCCTCTTCACACGGCGGCCCCTGCGCGTGTGGCTTTGTCCAACTTTCCCCTTTTCTGTAAGGGTTCCTTTCCCATTCAGACAGGGGTCCAACTGGGCTCTGTGGCACAGGCCTGTAATTCTAATACCCTAGGAGGCTGAGGCAGGAAGATTGCAAGTCTTTAAATCCAGCTTCGGAAACTTTGTGACTTAGCAAGATCCTGTCTCAAAATAATTTTTTTTTTTTTTTTGAGACAGGGTCTCACCAGGTAGTGCAGGTTGGTCTTGAATTCGTTTAGGTAGCCCAGGCTGGCCTGGTACTTGTGGCAATCCTCCTGCCTCAGCTCCTGAGTGCTGAAATTACAGGTGTGCACCATCACTCCCTCAAAATGATTTTTTTAAAAGGCTGGGGTGTAGTTCAATACAAAGCCCGCCCCCAGGACCACAAACAAAACAACAATCTCTATCTATCTATCTATCTTTCTATATAACTAATAGTCATTAGTTTAACTTTATCACTTTTTTTTTTGTTTTTTTGGCAGTACTGGGGATCGAACTCAGGACCCTGCGCTTGCTAGGCAGACGCTTATTCCACTGAGCTATATCCCCAGCCCCCCATTAGTTTAACTTTACTAATAGTTTATTAATTATTCTACTTCCAGATTAAGCTGAAGATAAAGACTTCTTCAAGAGAAAGATAGAAAGGGAAGAGCTGAGATATTTTTGCCACTTTTTATTAGTATATGTTTGCAATATATAATAATACTTTTATTTTGGGGAATTGGCACCTATATGTACTCCATGTTGATCCTTTTGACTTTCCTTTTGGAAGTTGAGATCTGGAAAACCAAAATATCTTTAAGGTAAAAAATAACATAATGATATGATGGGTTGATTGATGTTAATGTCTGATACCAGCATTGTGGTAAAAAGTTCAGTTTCCTGGAAAAATATAAAATAGAACAATTCTAGCACATACAACTTATAAATAGCTTAAAATATACACAAAGCATTAACTGGCAGAATTACAAAAAGAAATACATACTTTCATGAGCTTAGGGAAATATTTACATGGATCAGAGATTGATTTTTTTTTTTGAGATAAGGTCTCCCTATGTAGCCCAGGCTGGCCTTAATTTATTTTTCTTCTTTCTTTCTTTCCTTCTTTCTCTTTCTTTCTTTCTTTCTTTCTTTCTTTCTTTCTTTCTTTCTTTCTTTCTTCTTTCTTTCTTTCTCTTTCTCTATTTCTTTTCTCTTTTTTTGTCTTTTGAGACAGGGTCTCACTATACAGTTCAGGCTGGCCTTGAGCTCACTTTGTAGCCCAGACTGGTCTGGAACTTGCAATGATCCTCCTGCCTCAGCCTCCCAAGTGCTGAGACTACAGGTGTGTGCTACCACACTTAATTGTGATTGAGCAAAAAAACCAATGGCATGGAAAATACAGAGGAACTGAATGAGACAACTGGAAGTTGGAGGAGTGTGCAGGAGGAAGCCCACCAGCTGGGAGTCTGGAGGTCTCTGGACATGAGGGTTTGGGAAGTGTGGTGCGATGCCTTGCGTGGGTTTCACATGTGGAAGTTCAGTTCCCACTGTAAGGTGTCCCCACTGTAGGCTGATACCTGTCAAGAGGGTAGAAACTTGATCTGACTGCGAGGTTGGAGGTAGAGCCGTGGGGGCGATTAGGGTTAATAGAGTTATTGGGGTGAAATGCCTAAGTTCAATCCTGGAAGTGAGAGACCAAAAGATTCACTTGTGTATTCTGTCTCCTGGCATAAGGTACCCTGTGCTACTGTGGCGACCCTGCTAGCAAGAAAACCACCACCAGCTGCAGCCCAGAACCAAGGGTCCAAATAAACCTTTTTTTCTCTATACAGTTCCTGCGCTCAGGTATTTTGTAACAGTAATGATGCAGAGGAACACACCATATTCCAGACAGTACAGCATCACTTAACAGCCACAGAGCTGGGGAGCTCGCCCAGTGAGGCCATGTGAATGGAGAGCCCGGAACAAGCCCCGCGGTTCTGGCCTGGGTGAGGGGAGAGCAGAGGAGCAGCAGTCAGCGGGAAGGAAGAGGACCCTGAGGCCAAGCGGTGGGCTCCGCCCAGCCCCACAGCCAGAGGAGAGCAGCACAGGCGCCCTGGTGGTTGTCATGACCTTGGGCACAGCCCCTTCCTTGGAGCCTTGAGATCCAGATTCGATGCAGTTAGAAAGATCAAAAGGAGAAGAGGGACAGGAGTGAGACTTGGGAAGGGGCACGGGCAGTAGGGACCGGCCCCCTTTGCTTAAGAAGGGGACTGTGGAAGGAAGGGTGTGGGGCGAAGGGGTGAAAGGAAGGAGACTGGCTGAGGAGAGAAAACGGAAGCCAGGTCCTGGAGCCCGCGGAGGGTGACACCGAGGCCTGGCCACGGCCCTGACTCCTGAGGGAAAAATCACCAGGCAGAGACTGCGATACTATCTTCCTTATGCATTTTACACACGTTAGATTTTTAAAAGTGTTGCACTAAAACACACTCATCATGAACACATCCGTTCAAATGTATGGATGATGGACTTCGGGTGCTGCTTTAGGTTCAGGTCTGAAGTCTGGGTGGGCTGGGCAGGGAAAGGAGGATTTCCCAGCGCTGTGGAACCGGTACCAAACCGAATGGAAAAAGCTCTGCACCTACAGTTGGAAGCCAACCATCCCCCGGCGGGCTGATGGGGTATCACTCCCAAGGCATCAGCCCAGAGCCAGCTTTGCGCTTAATTTATATAGGTTTGCAAGCCGGAAGGGCAAAGGTTTAAAAGCATGGTGAATTTCTATTGGATAGCATCAGTCATCTCTCGTTGCTGGGCAGAAAATCCTTGCAGTAAGTGAGTAATATTGTTGGTCATCCCTCCTTGCTAGGAAGTACAGGGTGTGCAGCTAAATGCGGTCAGACCGAGTTGGGTCAGGTTATCTCTGGTATAGTCAAGTCAAAGCTGTGGGAGTCTAACAGATGAGCTACGTGGTGGGCTGCATGATCTTATTTTGTCCTAATATGGTGTCGAACTACTGGCTGGTCTTTAAATTTTTAAAATTTCCATTATACCGGCAGGGAGGGAGATGAGGGTGGATCTGGGGTCTGGCAATCTAGAGGGAACTCTGAGGATTGACAGCAGCACCTCTAGCTAACAGGGACCTCGTGGGTTCCTGTTTAGGTGCCATCCCTACCTGTCCTGCTTTCTCCTGCTGCCAGGCACGAAGGGATATGGGGTGGTCTTGGAATTTTGTTTATTTGTTTGTTTTTGAGACAGGGTCTCACTATGTAGTTCAGGATGGTCTCGAACTCACAGCGATCCTCCCGCCTCAGTCTTGCTGGGATCACAGGCGTGTGCCAAGACTCCCGGCTACCCTGGACTCTTTTTGGCGGGGGGGTGGGACAGGGTCTCACTGTGCAGTTCAGGCTGGCCTTGAGCACACTTTGTAGCCCAGGCTGGTCTCGAACTCGCCATGATCTTCCTGCCTCAGCCTCCCCAGAGCTGGGATTACAGGCATGGGGCACCACGCCCAGCTTAATTCTAGAACTGCTTTCCTGGACTCTTTCAAGAGCAGCCACGAGCAGGGATGGGGCGAGGAGCTATGCAGAACCCCGGGGCAGAAGAGCAGTTCTGGAATTAGCCGGTAGAACTGGCTGAAGAAGAGAGGAGGGGAAGCGGAAGATGCCGTGGCGTAGTGGTGGTTTGGTAGTTGAAAAACTATAAATCCCGGAGAAGCAGAAACGAGGGCCCTCCCGGGTTTAGCATGTAGGAAGGTGGTTTCGCCGGGTGATTGAGCTATCGCTCCCAGGAGGCGGACGGCGTTTGCAGCCGGAAGCGCGCCCTCTGGTGGACAGGGGTGGTAAAGACAGCTCGAGGACCGAATTCTCCTGTCCTCGGTCAGCCGCGTCCTGGGATTGAGGAGCCTAAAGTAGTAAGAGGAAGAGAAACCCGCAGGCAGAGGGAAGTGGAAGAGGAGGCGGGGGGCTCCCTCCTGAAGAACAAAGAGTCTTCAAAAGAGTGATCACGGTACCAAGTGTCAGAGAGATCGAGGAGAGTGAAAGTTACTGTAATCCCAGGACTCTGGGAAGTGTAAAGCCTGAAGATCACAAGTTCGATCCCAGCCTGGGCAACTTAACGACCTAGCAAGACACTATCTCAAAACGAGAAAGAGCTGGGGATGTAGCTCAGTGCCAGTGTGTGTATCCAAGCTGTATACGAGGTGTGGTTAAAATACATGGATGAGGGTTTAAATTTTTAAAAAAGTACTGAAGACAGGCAAGGATGGCCAGGAGTTTGGGGCCAGCCAGTCCTACATAGTAAGACCTTGTCTCAAAAAAAAGAAAGGAAAAAAATATACTGAAAAAGATACATTGCAACGAATCCCCTTCAAAATAATCTCCTTCCCTTCCAGCATGCTTATCCACTGTTTTTGCCACTTTCTTTCTGTTTGTTTGTTTGGTTGGTTTTTTGAGGCAGGGTCTCCCTGCGTAGCTCAGGCTGGGCTGGAACTCACCACAATCCTCCTGCCTCAGCCTCCCAAGTGCTGGGGTTATAGTCATGCGCTGCCACGCCTGGCTCCATTTTGCTACTTCTGTAGCCTTCTGGAAGTGTCTTTCTGAGGTATGAGCCCAAATGCCGTGAATTCTGCTGCCAAGTGCCACGCAGGGGAAAGGCAGGGTCATAAAAACAGGACGGTGTGTCATCTGCCTGATTCATCAGATCTGGCGCTGTGTAACTTCTGTCTCTCCCCCAAATGGTCAAAATGACCATGACCATGAAAGGGAAATGCTTTGAATGGGTTCAGGACATCAAGGCTGCCAGGACAGCGCAACCCATCGCTCCGCGGCCACATGGGTTATCGGATCCACGGGTACCACAGCGCTATGCTGCATTCCACGTCCCTGCCCCCAGAGCCCCAGGCAGCCCAACGCCTAGCACGTCAGCTCCCTGTGGTCGCCATGGATGACACACGGCAGCAGCACGATGAGGACGAGAATTCGGGGGAACTTGGGAGAGAGGAGGAGAGAACGCTCACTGACATACTGCAGCATACTGTTATAATTGTTTCATTTATTATTGTTGTTGTTAATCTCTTCCTGTGCCTCATTTATAAATTAAATTTCATCACAGATGTGTATGTTCGGGAAAAACAGTATAGATAGCGTTCAGTTCAGTGCTGTACTCAGTGTTACGCGCCTTACTGGGGTTGTGGAACAGGTGATTATTGTATAGTTTCAGCTAGAGGGGAGGAATGTTTCTGAGACTTATTGCATAGCATGGTGACTCAATTAATAATGTACTATATAACTGAAAATCACAAAGCGAGATTTTAAGCGTTCAGTACACATACATACACACAGGTGAATTTTTGTTTGTTTTAAGATGGGGGCTCACTATCTAGTTCAACTTGGCTTTGACCTCCCTATGTAGCCCAGGCTGGCCTTAAACTCCCTGAGATTCTCCTGCCTCAGCCTCCCAAGTGGTGAGATTGCAGATCTGTCCACAAAGATGAATTTTTGAGATGATGGATATGTTAATTTGCTTGATTTGGTCATCCCATAATGTAGGCAGAGATCAAAATATCATGTTCTGCCCCATAAATATAAACAATTTTTATCTGTCAGTTAAAAGAAATAAAATATAAAGTGAGAAAAAAGATTAAGAGGCATGACCACTTAATAAACTAAGGAACGCCTGGCTTGGCACGATAAGACTTGTCAATGAGGGAAGATTCTGATCTGACAGGTAGTCAATAATCTAGACACTGCCCTGTTGGAAGTGAAGGTCAAAGACGCACCTGACCTGTTCCTGTCGCAGACAGGAAGCGACTGCTAAAAATAGAATGGGGAGGGGGCAGCCGAGCTCCTTTTCCACAGAAACCAACGCAGCCTGCCGCGTCCTGCTCGTCTGTTCTTTCATTTTTTCCCTTCCATCCCTTTACTCTCTGTGAAAAACAAAAAACTGGTGTTTATGCACAAATCCTGCATTCATTCATTTATTTATTTGTTTATTTTTATTATTTTCATCAGCATCAAACGGAGGAAGAGGAGAGAGGAATTCGTTCCTATGGAAACGCCCCTGCTACATCCGGGACATCCTCGTTGATGCTGGTCCTCCTAGCCTGAGGTTTGCGCAGCTATTTAGCCAAAACAAACAGCCATCGTGACAGGGTTCCTGTGCGCTGTGTTCAGAGAATTTCAGTATTTTCTAAAATTTGTCATAGTGAAGTCAAGGCACAAATATATATAAAGTCTGCTATGGGTTGGGTAATTTTGTGTTTAAGTGGAGATAAATTACTTTAAAAGAAATGGATTCTAGGCTGTTTTCTCTGCCAGGGTAGAATCTTGCTGTTAATTTATTTTTCTTGTCTTTTTGAGACAGGGTCTCGCTAAGCAGTTCAGGCTGGCTTTGAGCTCACTTTGTAGCCCAGGCTGGTCTCGAACTCACAACAATCCTCTTGCCTCAGCCTCCCCAGTGCTGGGATTACAGGCATGGGCCACCATACCCAGCTAAAATAAATTTTTTATTTAAAAATTTCCTAAAAGTGCGAAAATAAAGACATCCCTAAATAAGCACAAACTGAAGGAATCTGTTGTTAGCAGATCCACCCTGGGTGGAAGACAGAAAGAAAATCCTTCGTGTTGCAGATGAAGAAAGTGGGGTGGTAGCTTCGACACACAGGAAGGTGTGAAGACTACTGGAAACAGTAAACATGGAGGAAACTGGAAAAGACGCATCTTTATCTTTTCTTCCCTCAACTTTTTCTTGTCTTTTTTTCTTTTCATTTTTTGAGATGGGGGATCTCACTGTGTAGTTCAGGGTAGTCTTGAACTCACTATGCAGTAGCCCAGGCTGGCCCCAAACTCACACCAATCCTCCTGTCTCAGCCTCCCATGTGTTCGAATTACAGGGATGGGCCACCATGCCCAGCTTCTTTATTTTCTGTAAAGTTTTAAAATATTATACAAACCAGGGGCTGGGGATATAGCTCAGTGGAATAAGCACTTGCCTAGCAAGCGCAGGGTCCTGAGTTCGATCCCCAGTACCGCCAAAAAAAAAAATAAATAAAATAAATAAATAAAATATTATACAAACCAATAGGTCTTCAGCAAGGTTGGTCAAGAGGAAGAGAAGACATACTTTACCAAAATCAGTAATGCCGGGGTAGAAATCTTTACAGATCCTAAATAATCAAAGGGACTATAGTGACTATTCTGAAGGGTTTTATGCCAACAAATTAAACAATTCAGACCAGATGAACAAACTCCAGTCAACACATAAATTATAAGTCTTTACTAAGAAAGCTTGAGCCATGTATGGTGGTGCATGCCTGTAATTTCAGCACTCAAGAGGCTGAGACAGGAAGATTGCTGCAAGTCTGAGGCCAGTCTGGACTACGTAGTGACTTCAAGTCATCCTGGACTGCATAGCGAGACCCTGTCTCAAAAAAATCCCCAAAAAACAAAAAAAGAAAAGAAAGTTTGAATTGACCAATTCCCTATTAAAACATTGAATATGAATTAGTAATTTAAAAATCTTCACGCAAAGAAAGAGTCTTGCTATAAAGAAAAATCCAGGCCCACATTTCTTAACTGATGAACCCTACTAAACATTCAATGAAGAGATAATAGCAAGGCTTGGTGGTATATGCCTATAATCCCAGCACTCTGGGAGGCTGAGGCAGGAGGACTGCAAATTTGAGCCCAGACTAGGCAACTTAGCAATTTTTCAAAATCCTATCACAAAATTTAAAATAATTAAAAGGGGCTGGAGGTATAGCTAAGTGCAGAGGCCCTGGGTTCAACCCGTAGTATCACAAAACAAAGGGGACAAACAAATAAGGAGAAAATAAAGAGCTAATACCAATTCTATATCAATATCAGTATCAATGCTATGCAGATGTTTCTCCAAAGGAGAAAGGAACATTTCCCGACCCATTTTGTAAGGTTATTAGAATCCTGATAACCAAAAACCAAACTGAGAAAATGGGACACCGACCTTACTCATCAACATAGGCACAAAAATCCTTAACAAGACATTGGCAAATGTATTTAGCAGTGAGTAAACAGGATTCTGTACTGTGGCCAACTGGCTTTTACCTAGGGAGCCAGCATTTATTTGGTTCCCAAATGTCAATAGATGTAAGATACCACATTAACCGAATAAAGAAAACAATATGATTATCTCAATCTATGCAGAAAAAAAAGTGTTTGACAAAATGCACTACCCATTCATGATTACAACAAAAAAGAACAAAACTCTCAATAAATTATGAATAGCTGGGTTTAGTGGTACATACCTGTAATCCCAAATGCTTGGGAGGCTGAGGCAGGAGGACCGATGTGAGTTTGAGGCTAGCCTGGGCTACATAGGTAAGTTCAAGTCCAGTCTGCACTATCTAGCAAGACCCTGTCTCAAGAAAGAAAAAGAAACTAGGAATAGAGGAGATTTCCTCAGCCTGATAAAGGCATCTACAACAACAAGTAAAAAATCCTAAACCTAACATAGTATTTAATTAAAGACTGAATTAATTGAAGACTGAATATTTCTTTCTTATGATCAAGATTAAGGCAAGACCGCTTGCTTGCAACACTTTGGCTTAACCTTTGTAGGAGACTTTAGTAAGTACAAGGAGGAAAAGAAAAAATTAAAGACCTATAGATCTAACAGGAAGAATTTGTAATTATTCATAGATGCCATAAACTTGTATGGGGAAAATGGTGAGGATTCTATTTTAAAAAAAAGAAAACAAATCTACTAGAACAAATAAGCAAGATCAGAAAATACTGATACTACATATGGGATATTCACAAGCCACATACCTGACAAATTACTTGTACTTTGTGCTTGGACTACTATTGCATTTTCATAAATTACAAACAATCACAAAATGAGATTGGAAAAGAAAACAATTCCATTCACAAAAGCATTAAAAAAAAAGAATAAAAGTCAGGAACAAATTTAGCAAAGGAAGTGATAAAACTTGTTCACCAACAAGTACAAAAACACTGCTGAGATTTAAAGGCCATCTAAATAAATGAACAGATATACTATGTTCATGGAGTTAAAGACTCAGTATCAAGTCCAAATTCCAAATTCATCTATAGATTCAATGATATCCCTACTGAAATCCTAGAAAGCTTTTAAAGCTTTAAAGTAATCAATGACACCAACATACATATATATGCATATATATACATGTGAATATATATATATATGTATATATATGCACAAAGGACCTAAAGTTTTGAAATAGAATGAGTTTGAGAACCCATCCTGATTTCTTTTTCTTTTTTTTTTTTTTTTGCGGTACTGGGGATCGAACTCAGGACCCTGCGCTTGCTAGGCAAGTGCTTATTCCACTGAGCTATATCCCCAGCCCCTCTGATTTCAAAGTTTACTGTTAAACTACAGTAATCATGACAGTGTGGTATTGGCATAGGAACGATGGGATGGAATAGAAAATCCAGAGGGGGAAAACCACACTATGGTCAACTGGTTTTTTTTTTTTTTTTTACAAAGGTGCTAAAGAAGTCAAAATTGAAAGAATTTTTTTCAACTAATAATGCAAGAACCATAGGACATGTAGATGCAAATAACCAAGAAGCCGAGATCCTTACCGCAAAATATATGCACAAAACTAATTCCAAATGGACCAGAAACCTAACTGCAAGCATCATGGCCACCCGCCTGCTAAAAAGAAGCGCAGAAGGAAGTCACTGCGACCCTTGCCCAGGCAAACACTGCTTAGACATCACCCATAAAGGAATAAACTCATGAAATGGACTCCTTCAAAACTGGACACACTGCTTTTCCCAAAGCACTGTGAATAGGATGAAAACGTAAGCTACAGCCTGGGGCAAAATATTTCCAAATCACATCTCTGACCAATTCCTTATATCTAGATTGTATTAAAAAAAACTTCAAAATCAACATGAATCTTTAAAAAATCCATTTAAAAATCAGCAGAAGAGCACCAGACACTTCACAAAAGAGGCTATATGAAAGAAGAAAAGTTACATGAAAAGAAGACATATGGACAGAAATTTTTAAATAAAAATACTAATAAACACTGGTGGCCTGGGGATGTCACTCAGCGGCACAGCGCCTGGCTGGCAAGCACAAGGTCCTGAGTTCAATTCCCAGTACCAAAATATATATCTTGGGTGGATCCCAAGGATGCTACCTAAAGTAAAACAAGCCACCTCCAAAGAAAGATCCCATACTTTATGATTCCATTTATAGAACATTCTTTCTTGTTTGTTGGTTTTGAGACAGGATCTCCCTATGTGGTTCAGGCAGGCCTTGAACTCAATACGGAGCTCAGGCTGGCCTTGACTCCAGGCAGTCCTCCTGCCTCAGTGTCAGGGTGCTGGGATTACAGGTGTGTGCCGCTTTCTTGGGGTGACAAAATTACAGAGGAAGAAATCGGACCAGGGACTGCCAGTGTGCTGGGGTGGGAGCAGGGCGGTATTACGTGCACGTTTAGGGAATCTTGAGACAAGAAAACTGCGCACATTACCAGAGCCGCAAGTCTTCCTGGTGTGTCCAGCTGGAAGCTGGTTGAGTCCACGGACAGAGAACCGAGGAGGTTGAATCCTGGAGTGCGGAGGGCTGAGTGTGGGAGCTGCTTGCTGTTTTCCCGGATCACAGTGCTCTCAGCGGGGAATCTGATGGCTTCCACCTGCCTGCACCCACCCAATCTTATGAGACTGACCACCTGGGGTCCTTCCGCTGAGTAACCCTTAGGAGCAACGGGCAAGATCCCGTCCCACTCCCACCTCCGCGCTCTCCCTCCTCCCCCGGGCCTCTTGATTAGTGCGTATCCATGGAGACGCTCAGGACATCATGCTCAACTCCTGGAGAAACTGTCTTCCTGGAGCTTGGCACACTGCAGGTGCCTTAAGCAGATGTTTAGTGTACGTGTGTGTGCGCGCGCGCCTGCGTTTCAATTCTGCCTCTTCCATGAGGTCTTCCTGGTTGCCACACCCTCCCAAGGAGATCCCTCTTATGTTTCTGTAGCACTTTAAGTGACACTGGGTAACTTATGTCTCTGTAGCACAGTTTACCTGTCTGTAAAATGAAAGCAAAGTAATTTTATTTCAAAAAAATAAAAGGGCTGAGCTGAAGCCAGGCGTCCTGGCATTTGCCTGACTCAGGAGGCTGTGGCAGGAGCATGGCTCTGTGTGCAAGGCTGCTCTGGGCTACACAGTGAATTCAAGAGCAGCCTGAACTACACAGTTACAAACGCAGTGCAAAGGCCCTGGGTTCCATCCCCCGTGCCTGGGTCGGGGGCTTGTGAATTTGAAGCGCCCTACGTGGGGGCCATAGGTGCCTTCTCCTGTCGTGTTTACAGCGCTGGCCACCTCCTTCTGGAAGGACAGTGTCCCAGCTTCGGCAGCTGCGACTTCCCTCTACCTCCCTCCCTGGCAGCTGCGTCTGGGGCCCTACACTGACCCAGGATCCGGGTCCTCTCCTCACTCCCTGAGCTGTTCTGACAGATCTTTTCCTTCCAGGGTGGAGCTCACCTTCCACCCTGCCAACTTTTGTGGGACCTGAGTGCTGGGGCTATGAGAGTCCCTGGCAATTCTTTCAACTTCTTGGTGCTTCCAATTTTCTACAAAATGTTAAGAGAAACTACCCTTGGCTCTTCTGATAGACTCCTTCCCGCTGAACACCAGTCCCTTCACCATCAGGCCACTTCCTCTCTCTATAACCCCTGTGCCTCTGCTCCCGTGTGCTTGCGTCCCCTTCACAAGCATCGTCCTAAATTGCCTGAAGCCACTGAGAGAACCTCGTGAGTAGTTCATTTCTCAATCCCCAAACTCATTTCGCTCCCGATTCCTGAACACCTTTCCCTGCGTGCTCCCTCCAAAACCGCAAGCCTCTGTGCCCCTCCTCTCGGCCCACGGGCTCCTCCGGGGAGCCTTGCAGAAGCCTCGCTGCGGTCGGTGGCCGCGTCTGCTTGCTCCGGGAAGGTTTACCCAACGCAGGGCCTCCCCCAGGCCGAGCTGCAGCCCGCTCTGAAGGCCTGGCCCGAGGGTTTGCTTTCTAGATCCCTGCCCCGAATCACCGCAGGGGCACAGCTCTTCAGGTGGTGCCTCGTTTGCGACACACAGACACCCGCGCGCCCGCGCCGAGGGCCCGGGAGCTCGTAGAGATCCGGGCGGGGTGGGGAGAGGGCGGGGCCTGGGCCGCGCTCGTCGGCGGTGTCCCGGGCAGGGACGGAAGTTGCACAAGTACAATTAGTTTCAGTTTTGTTTCTCTTACTGGCTGTCAGCGACATCGGCGTCCAGGCCGCGGGGGTCCCCCGGGCTCCCCTAGGGCAGCTCTGGCTGGGTAAGAGGGGGGGGGCGACGACTGAGAAACAACCGCTGAACTGCGTGGTGGCGGGGGGGGGGGGGGGGGGGGGGGGGGGGGGGGGGGGGGGGGGGGGGGGGGGGGGGGGGGGGGGGGGGGGGGGGGGGGGGGGGGGGGGGGGGGGGGGGGGGGGGGGGGGGGGGGGGGGGGGGGGGGGGGGAGGTCGGGAAGTGGGCACCCCGCCCCCACCCCAGGGGAGCTTCCCCCGAAGACGCCCCCTCATCTCCGAGGCCCCAGCCCCCAGCCCCAGGAAAGGGGACGAGCCACCACATCTCTGTGTGGAGGACTCCTCAGGCCCTGTGCCTGAGCCCACAACTCCTGTCCTGCATAAGTTTTTGGAATGCATTAGGCAGGAAACGCTGAAAGGGAGGAGCCCGGAATCCATTTCCGGAAATGGGGCAGCACCCCCACCCCAGGCTGCCCTCTCAGACCCCGGGAGAGCGGGCCACTCACAGGGCTCCCAGACCCTGCCCCAACTGTAGAGACAAGCTGGCTGTTTACCTGACGCTCCCAGGTCGCCCAGAGGGACCCCGCTACCTGTCCACCCAGGGAGGGTCGGCCCACACCGGCACAGGCCTGTCACCTAGGTTTTCTGCTCTCTAAGGCCAGGGGCTTCTTGGTCTTTCCTTTCTCACAGGCCTGACTCAGCCAGGTTTAGGGTTGCTGAATGTCCCTGGGGAGGAAGAGGAGGAGGAGGAGGAGGAGGAGGAGGAAGAGGGTGGCTCCCTAGGGCCAGAGCCAGCTCCAAGTCACCAGGAGGCCAGAAGGAAATTCCTGACCAGGTGAGAGCCCAGATCTGAGGTGGGGGAGGCTCAAGCTGGGGGATGGGATGGAGGTGCCCTCTGACCTCTGACCCCTGACCCAACCCCTGCTTCACAGCATGGTTTCCCAGGGCTCCCCAACCTCCCTGCTGGAGGCTCTGAGCAGTGATTTTCTGGCCTGTAAAATCTGCCTGGAGCAGCTGCACACACCCAAGACACTGCCCTGCCTGCACACCTACTGCCAGGACTGCCTGGCCCAGCTGGTCCAGGACGGCCACGTCCGCTGTCCCGAGTGCCGTGAGACAGTGCCTGTCCCGCCTGCCGGCGTGGTTGCCTTCAAGACCAACTTCTTTGTCAACGGGCTCCTGGACCTGGTGAAAGCCCGGGCCTGTGGGGACTTGCGTGCCGGGAAGTCAGCCTGTGCCCTGTGTCCCCTGGTGGGGGGCACCAGTGCCGGGGGCCCGGCCACAGCCCGGTGCTTGGACTGTGCCGATGACCTGTGCCAGGCCTGTGCTGACGGGCATCGCTGTACCCGCCAGACCCACAGTCACTGCGTGGTGGACCTGGTGGGCTACAGGGCAGGGTGGTATGACGAAGAGGCCAGGGAACGCCAGGCGGCCCAGTGTCCCCAGCACCCCGGGGAGGCCCTGCGTTTCCTGTGCCAGCCCTGCTCCCAGCTGCTGTGCCGAGAGTGCCGCCTGGACCCCCACCTGGACCACCCCTGCCTGCCTCTGGCCGAGGCAGTGAGTGCCCGGAGACCCGGCCTGGAGGAGTTGCTGGCGGGCGTGGACAGCAACCTGGTGGAGATGGAAACCACTCGGGCGGTGGAAAAGGAAGCGCTGGCCCGGCTGCGGGAGCAGGCCGCCAGAGTGGGGGTACAGGTAGAGGAGGCAGCCGAAGGGCTTCTCCGGGCTCTGCTGGCCCAGAAGCAGGAGGTGCTGGGACAGCTGCGGGCCCACGTGGAAGCTGCTGAGGAGGCTGCCCGGGAGAGGCTGGCCAAGCTGGAGGACAAGGAACAGGTGGGCAGGGCAGCGGCCGCCTTTGCCCGGCGGGTGCTCAGCCTGGGGCGTGAGGCCGAGATACTCTCGCTGGAGGGGGCTATCACCCAGAGACTCCAGCAGCTGCAAGGCTGTCCCTGGACGCCAGAGCCGACACCCTGCCTGCTGCCCCAGCTCGAGCTCCACCCCGGGCTCCTGGACAAGAATTGCCGTCTTCTTCGGCTATCTTTTGAGGAGCAGCAGACGGAGGATGGTGGGAAAGATGGAGTGGGTACCCAGGGAGGGCCTGAGAGCCAGAGCCAGCAGGAGGTTGCAGCCAAGCCAGAGGGGCAGAGTGCAGTCCAGTCCCAGGGTAGGGATGGAGCCCTAACCCCGAAAGAGGACCAAACCCAGACACCCCAGGAAGATGCAGGATCCCAGTTGGATAGGGGTGGCAGATCCAACAAGAAGAAAAAGTTCAAAGGCAGGTGCAAGTCCATCTCCCGTGAGCCCAGCCCTGCTCTGGGGCCAAACCTGGATGGCTCGGGCCTCCTCCCCAGGCCCATCTTCTACTGCACCTTCCCCACAAGGATGCCCGGGGACAAGCGGTCCCCTCGCATCACTGGGCTCTGTCCCTTCGGCCCCAGGGAGATCCTAGTGGCAGATGAGCAGAACAGGGCACTGAAGCGCTTTTCCCTCGGTGGTGACTATAAGGGCACAGTGCCGGTTCCTGAGGGCTGCTCCCCCTGCAGCGTGGCTGCCCTGCAAAACGCGGTGGCCTTCTCGGCAGGTGCGAGGCTCTATCTCATCAGCCCCAGCGGCGAGGTGCAGTGGCGCCGGGCCTTGAGCCTTGGCCAGGCCAGCCATGCAGTGACGGCGCTGCCCAGCAGGGACCGGGTAGCTGTCAGCGTGGCGGGCCACGTGGAGGTATACAACATGGAGGGCAGCCTGGCCACCCGGTTCATCCCAGGGGGCAAGGCCAGCCGGGGCCAGCGGGCGCTGGTGTTCCTGACCACTAGCCCCCAGGGCAATTTTGTGGGGTCTGATTGGCAGCAGAATAGCGTGGTGGTCTGTGATGGGCTGGGTCAGGTGCTTGGAGAATACAAGGGGCCCGGGCTGCACGGCTGCCAGCCGGGGTCCCTGTCTGTGGATAAGAAGGGCTACATCTTCTTGACCATCCGAGAGGTCAACAAGGTGGTGATTCTGGACCCAAAGGGGTCACTTCTTGGCGACTTCCTGACAGCCTTCCATGGCCTAGAAAAGCCCCGGGTGACCACCATGGTAGACGGCAGGTATCTGGTCGTGTCTCTCAGTAATGGGACCATCCATGTCTTTCGGGTCCGTTCACCTGACAATTAGAGGGGCCAGGGCCGGGGAGCAGGGAGGTGGGGTGGGGTGTGGTGGCTGAGGGCATTTCCTGGAGGGAAGGGGGTGGCAGTGTTTCATCGTGAAATGCCAAACTGCTAACCCCTTTTCTGATGTGCAGGGATAGGGACCAATTGCGGTGTGACCATAGCTCCCAGAAGCAGTGGGGCAGAAGGTGCTGGATGTCAGCCGAGCCTCTTACCTTTTGTGTGACTGTATGCTGCTGTTGAGGCCACTGCTATGTAGTTTAGAGTTCTGGGATTTATAAGTGTGTCTTGATTTGCATTCTTCAAAACCATTCCTAGTGGAGTAGCCACAGGGAGTCCTGGAGAGGCGGATACATGTTGTCCTTTGAGACAGGAAGGACCTAGAACCAGGCATGGTGTCAGAGGCCAGTGATCCCAGCACTCTGGGAGATTGAGGCAGGAGGATCATAAGTTCAAACCCAGGCTGGGTCCCTTGGAGACTTAGTGAGACCCTGCCTCAAAACAAACAGGGCTGGGGATGTAGCACAGGGTGAAACTGCTGGGTTCTTAGTACCACCAAAAAAAAAAAAGACCTAGGGTAGATCAGCTGTGGGCATTGTGTGAAGGAACCAAGAACTAGCTGCCCTCAGACTGGCACAGGGGTGCCTGGATCATCAGAGCCCTGAGATCTCAAAATGCCTCAGATGACGGTGGCCATCTGCCATCTGCAGCCTGGAAGTATTGTCCCTCCAGGAAGTACAGCCTGGGCTTCGTGTGGGCCTGAGTGCAGGCGCAAGCGAGGTGATTGGTGGTAACCTCTCTGTGAAGAGAAAAGGTGACCAGAAAAGCCAACCATGCAGAGTTGGTGTCTAAAATGCCGAGTGTAGGGGAAAGGGAGCCCTCTGTGCCCCCCAGGCAGAGATAATCCGAGGCAACACCTGTGCTCTGTGTAAAATCTCCACCCTGCGACACTCCTGTCAGGCTTCCTTCACATTTCCCGGAGACTTTATTGTTGTTTCCCCATAGTTTTTCAGCAAAGCTCCTTCTGAGAAACACTAACCTTGAGAAACACTAACCTTTGCTTGGCTTCACTAGAGCGACGAAGTGGGGAAGCTGTCAAGCCCTAGAGGCCAGTGTGGGACTGGCGCGCCTGGCTGGCCAGAGGACCTGAGAAGTCGGCAGTGGGGCTAGGGGCGTAAACTCAAGGAAAGGATGCATTTAGAGGTGACCATGGCCACCAACCCTTCATGCAGGTGGTGGCAGAGGGGGCACTGAGTGATTGAGGAGGCTACAGGGCATGGGTAGCCCCGGGCTGTCGAGAGATGAGCAGAAGGGAATCGATGTAGGGATCCCGGATGGTGGAGCCTTCATGGAAAACAGAGGGATTTGGAACAAGTCCAGATGGAAGATCAGGACGCCAGGGGTAGGAAAAAGAAAATCCTTTTCTGGGAAGGATTTCTTATTTACCGAAACAATCGGGTGAATCTTCAAGGTTCAAGTGGACAACTTCGATCATATAAAAATAAAAATAGACATACAGCAAAGAGTAATGGGTGAAAGAAAGCCAATAAGATAAGAAAACTGGGCAGAACTAATTTAATGAGGGGAAAGCTGAGTCTCAAATATTGTGTGGAGTGACTAAGAGACCTGATTAGAAAAAGAAGGAAATAGGCTTTGCACCCAGGGGAAACAAACAGGCAAGGGCTAGGAAAATGGAAAAAGCAAAAACTTGCTTTTGTCAGAAATGAATGCTCAGGCCAAGTGTGGTGGCGCACTCCTGTAATCCCAGCACTTGGGAGTGTGAGGCAGGAGGATCACTGAGAGTTTGAGGCCAGCCTGGGCTACAAAGTTGAGTTCAAAGCTAGCCTGAACTGCATAGTAAGACCCTATCTCAAAAAGACCAAAAAAGAAAAAAGAATTTTTGAAATATGCTCTGGAGAAATACGCAGACTCCTGGCACCATAAAAATGCTTTCGGGAGACTAGTGGGGCAATACTTGACAAAAGTTTTTTTTTTTTTTTTTTTTAAGTAAGACTGTCTTATCTCACTTTGGGGAATACATTCTGGGAAAATAATTTATTAGGAAAAATATTTGCACAGAGAGATATTTGTGGCTGCCCTTTGTAGTCCAGTCATTAACTGGAAACTGTTCAGTGGCGGAGTGACAGCTGAGTAGACTGTGGTCTGTTCAGGGAATGAGCTCTCCTCCCCTCGAGTATGATGAGAATGAAGGCAATCTGCAAGAGGCAGTTATGTGATACAGTCATGAGCACGAGAAAATAGAGGAGATTTTGGAAGTACGATCATGTAGTGATAACAGCGAAGGAAAAGTATGTCTGAAGAGTTAATTGAGTGGAGATAGGTTCTGATTTGTAAATAGTGATATAGGAGGTTGGGTTCTTTTTGAGTTATGTGAGTTATTGTCTGATATTATTCATACATGCACAACCTACTGCAGTTAGTATTTACCCATGACATAACATATATGCTTGAATAGCTACTTCAACAAAACGCACCTCTGTAAGTGATCTTCCAGAATAACTAATGGAGTCAAGTGGACGTGTAGTTAGACGGTTCAGAGACGAGGCAGGAGCCAGGGAGGAGAATCCCAGCTAGTTAGGGCTCAGCAGGGAGGAAATGTCAGCACAGCTGGGTCTATCTGGTCCTAAAGTTGCCCCAGGAAAGTTGGCAGACGTCAGGCTGTCCCCTTAGGTGAAGGCATAATCGTGGGGTTTCTGGACTTTGGGCAGTCTTGGGCTCCCCACCAAATCAGGCCAAGTGGTGGTTGTACTGAACCAACTAGAAAAAAGTAAGTGGTATGAAGAGCAAGATGCTGTTTGTCTTCCCTGCAGTTCTGCCTGCAGAGTTTGTGCCTAGTAGCTCATTGTGGGTGCTCAGCAAACATCTGTGAAATGAGCTCAGGTCTAGAAAGGGATGAGGCAGTGGTCTGATGCCAGAGATTTTCCCACCCCAGAATGCCATAGCCATAGCTAACTAAGCTGTATAAAAATGTTGGCTGGCGGGAAAGGTCCAGTAGGGGGCACTGTGGACACAGTCCATCGTGTGCCTTCCCAACCTACAGTCGATGTCAAAGGCAGGGATGAGCTCAGGGTGTTCGGCTTTTGTGTTTGTGGAGTGGGGTTCTGGGAGAGACCCTCGATGTGGAAGAGCAGCTTTCTAGAGATGCACAGGGGCCTTGGGCAGAGGATTTGGTTGGTCAACCAGGATAGACATATGGCCCACTCAGGCAGTAAAGCAGCAGCAGAGACCTTGAGAAATGAAATGTCTCCTGGCTGCAAGAGAGAATCCCACAAGTGGCTCTAGAGATGAAGAGCCCAGTTGACTTCCCAGGGGGGATTGGAAGACAGAGGCAAGTACTAAATTTTCCTCCTGCAGGGATAGAGGTGAAAGGGTCCAGAATGCTGGCAAAATGTGAAAGAAGGATGGGAAGTGTATCTTTGAGCGTAATTTGGAAGTAAAATCCTCAACACCTTACCTGGGGCCTGGGAATCCTAATGAAAGGGAAGAATCCTAAGGAAAGGAAGGAAGAAAACATTTTTGATGTACAACAGCCCCCCATGTTGGATATGACAGCTTGATCAGTTGTTCTTTTCTGGGTTGTTCAGGATGTACCTAGACTAGTTTGGAGAATGCTCTTTGGGTAGAGAAGAGATAATGGCGAAGACCTTGTTTATATTCTTCATGCTGGAAAGGGGTAAGAGGACGAGGTAGCAGATACCTGGGTTGGGTGCTGGCTCTTCCACAAATAGCTGTGCAGTCTTGCTCCAGCTCCTTAACAATGCAGCCTCGGCTTGCGCATCAGTAAAATGGGATTGTAATAGCCACCATGCCCACCTCACAAGATTGCAATGAGGCTGGAATGAGAGGTGTAGGGAAGTACTTTGCACACGGTAATGCCCAACTCCAAGGTATCGGTTAGGAAAATTTCGCCTATATAAGCTTGAATGGGGATATGATGCGCACATATTGTGATGCAGGTGTGGATAGAGCTGCTGTGTGCAGACTGTCCGCCTCTGGAGGAGGCACTTTTGTTTTGCTTTCCAACAGTGATGTGAGGAAGCCATCTTCAAGGACTCGTGGTGACTGCAGCAGAAGGGACCAATGGCCAGCTCGCTAAGATTCATTGCCATTCCTGAAAGCCAGCTGGGAATCTGACTGCACTAATTAAGGACTGATGATCGTAGACATTTAGAGAAGTTAAAAATGGCAAGAGTGGCCCAATCTTTTAATAGTTTAGAGAAGATATAATTTGGGAGGGAATAGCTCTCCTTCACTGTCATCTTCCTATTACTGTATCTATAAAATGATGTCATTTTCTAAAACTGTGGAGACAGAATTCCAAAGGGGCAGAAGTCCAAGAAAGAAATGAAAAACTTCCAAAGGAAGTGGATGGGATTGGGGACCTGAACTGGGCAAAGCTTGACCGCCGGCTGCCAAGACCAAGGGGTCTGACTCTTTCCTTGGCAGAGACGCTGAGACATTGAGCTGTCCTCCAGATTTAGTGGGAGATGGGGCAGGGGTGCAGACATCTGCACTAGGGAAAAAGCAGTTTTGCATGAGCTGAGATAGAAGGCGGCCAGAGAGAGTGCCCAAGAAGACGCTTCTAGCAGGAGAAAGACCGAGTTCAACTCAGACTTGGGAAAGTAGGTGACCCGATCAAGGGTAGCGGAACCAGCTTGCTGCACTGGCCCACAGACATACTGTAATTCAGTGTATCAGGACAGGAACAGACAAAGGTCTTCTGAGGCCCACAGACTCCTGTGATTGGAGAGGTGAGAAGGTGGAGTCGGGTAAGACGCTGCCAGAAGTGCTGGGTAAGCATCCTGGGGGCCAGTGGGGGAGGGGCTGTGTCAGAAGACGTAGGAAAGTGGGCTCAAGGAGCGAGGCACGGCAGCCTGAACTGTCTCTGGAGAAGGTTGGCTGAGTGGTCAAGAGAGACTGGGTTGAAGACAAGAAACCAGAGACTGGGTTGCCCACCTTAGTGCACAGCCCAGCCCATCTCTTGAGTTGCCGGAGGATCAGGCATCTGTGCTGTGTGTTCTTGCATTCCTTTGGTTATGCATTTTGTATCTCTTTTCTTTGTTTCTTTTAATAAAGTTCCTGTGAAAAAAATTTAGACCTTTGCTCAGAAGAGTTCATGGGTATGAGGAACCTCCAACATTCCAGCCCAGAAAGAAAGCAGAGGAAATCAGATTATCATGACTGTCTGATGGTGACTCCCAAGATGGCCACACACATTCCTGGGGGACACTGCAGGAGGTGTAAGGTGTGACACAGTCACCACTGTGGTCCCTTTTGTCTCGGCTCACTCGCTCTGGCAGGAGAGACGGGGTCCCTTGTGCAGATGTGCACCTCCAGAGCTAAGCCTTCCCAGTGTTTTGAGCAGGGGATCTGGACAGTGCGGGCTGCACATGTGTGCACAGCTCAGGTGTGGCTGCTTGGAGGTGTGACATGCAGGGAGTGTCCAAGAGAGCCCAGAGGAGGGTGGCTATGCTTTCAGATTGCTCTCTGCCTGTTTGCTGATAGGGAGCAATAAAGCAAATGTCTTGGCTAGTTCTTAGCATGCTGATTTGTGACCTTCCTTGTCGAGTTGAGAAGATAGGATTCTAGAATCCACTGGCCAAACCCACTCCCCTGACCTAGTCTCCAAGAAATCCTAAATGAGCCTCCTGAGTTTTTTGAAGCAGGACAAGAAAAGACCTTAGCCCTTGGTCTCCCCATCAAACAGGAAGTCAAACAGCAGTGACTGAGTCCTTGCTTATGCCTGCTCAGCAGTCGGTCTCTGCAGAGTAGGAATCATTCGTATTATTTGATAGATAAAGACACGTAGGCTGGATGAGGTTTGCCCACGACTCAGACTCAGCCTTGGGCTCCTCTGACTCCAAAGCTGCCCTTCCCAGTGTGACACCAGGTCCTCTGCTCTTCCAAGCAACTCAGCCTCAGCCAAGTCGCCCGAGTCCATCTGTTTATAAAATGACAGTGGGCAAATGAGATCTGAGGTGCTCACTGGTGCTCCCAGAGCGGATGGACCCTGTTAGAAGAGGTCTGAAATGGAAGTGTTGGAAAAGAGCTCGTGGACACCTCTTGGCCCCCTCCCCTCTCTTGATCTCACTCCCAAGGCCCCCAAGATGGAGAGGGAATGATAGCCGGGGAGGGAATGCTTTGAATTGCTCGGTGAGGGAGCAGGGCCTCTGCAATTGCGGTGACAACTGGCATAAGAATGCTGAAATTCATCATCTGATGACTCAGCCAGCTCTGGCCTGGCGCCTCCGTGAACCCCGGGGAGCATGACTCAGCACCGAGGGGGGCCCGGTGGCAGAAGAGACCGCTGCGGCCCCTGTGAGCCGTGACTGGGGAGAACAGGCTGTTCCCGGTTCCAAACCCCAAGGCGGTGTGGAGGTGGTGCACCTCCCTCTGTGGTGAGACTCACATGGGCCTCGTGCTGCTTGCCATGTGGCTGACCCATCTCTCCTGTGCACTGCCGAATGTCACAGGCCTGGAGACACCTAGGCCACCTGTGCTGCCCACGACCTTGGTGAACAACCAGGTCCTCAGTGAGAGGCCATGGACAGAGACTGCTCTGCTCTCTCCTACATGAGCTGTGCGGGATGTGATGACAGCAGCAGAGGCCCTGCTGTGGGGTGGGGAAGGCAGGGACATGTCGCAGTCGGGTCACATGTTGAACAGATGGTCAGAGTCCCTCCCCACCATGGGGGACTAAGGAAGGGGGCTCTCTGGGCTTGATTTTGCTCAAGGGCAATTTAGAAAACATCACATTCAGAAACAGCAGTCTATTTCCTCTTCCCCTGTAGTGGGTTAGGGACAGCCTGGCTCTCCAGAAGAATGCAGCCATAGGGGCTGAGAGAGAATCCCCCCCAAGTGCAGACAGGCCGGGACGCAGAGCCTGGGCCGGGTTGGTCAGTGAGAAGGGCACGCACAGGCTGTTCCTCTGCCTGCCAGGGTGTGGAGGCCTGTGAGCGCCTTCTTCCACAACCCCTCTGGACAAGGACCTTTGATTGACACCGAGCAAGCACGCTGGAAGCGGCTCCTCTGCAGCGATCTTTCGCTTTGGAGAACAGATGAGTGAGTTTATGCCAAACCGAGTCACCTTTCTTCAAGTGGGGCCTGACTTGGGAGGACCTGGCAACTGTACAGCTGGGGAGAGGCCCTGGGGCCAAGATTTGTCTTTTCCCTTCTAGGGAGGCATGAATAATGGTGACACATCCGGCGTCTGGGGAAAAGGGTAATAACCTCACCCTGGGGTGGCGCGTTCTGTACTCCATGGCCCCTGAAGCTTCTGCTGTACAATAACATTTCCTTATTTATTCTGATGCTTGTTTATGGCTTTTCCCCCACCCCACCCTACCATTTCTGTCCCAGGTAGGATGTACAGCAAGCCTTGCTTTCCTCACAGATCCTAAGCCCTTAGAATAGTGGCTGAGCCACAGTAGACCTTGAATGAATGGGCAGATGAATGAATGAGTGAACGAATGGGAAGGAGTGAAGGGTACTTGGGAGCACATTCCGCCTGCTGTGCATGCTTCTGAACTCTCCTTTAGTCTTGCTACCAGGAGATAGGTATTACTATCATGCCTATCTCAAAACTGAGGGCAGTGAGGTTAGAGGGATCCAGGAGCGGATCCAGGAGCTGTGCGAGTCGCCGGGCAGAGCACAGAGTGCTCTCTCTCCCCAAGGAGTGCTGCCCTTGAGGTCCTCCAGGGAGGGCACCTCCAACCTTCATCTGCTCTGCTGTGTTTTCCCCATCTCCCTCCCCAGCAACCTCCCAAAATATCTCTCTGCCCTGATGCACAGCTTCTCCTCAGCTGGGAAGATTTTCTTGATGGCACGAAAGTGGGAGTTGGCGGAGGCTGGGGCAGCGAGGGAGCTGGTGGAGGAGGAGGAGGGTGGCCTGTGTTCACGTTGCCCAGGCAGCAAGGCTCCTGGGGCTGCTGTCCCTGCTCCGCACCTGCAGAACTGGTCTGGAGAGGAGGCGGCATCCTGGGGCACTGGAGTATTACAGTAGCTGGGACCTTCCCTATGCTCATGCAGAAAACCCACAGAAAGGTGACCTAGGGGGTCACCCTTCCCAGGCTTTTGCCTGGAGCCTCCCACACAGTCTGTGAGTCAGGGGTTAGCATTAGAGAGGGAGCTAGGGGAACAGTCCTGATCTAGCCCGGGAGCCTGGGGCCAGCTTGAACAGACCACAGTCCTTCACCTTTGCCTGCCACTTTCCCTCTCTTCCCTGTCAGGTTCTGCTTTTGTGTCTTTC
>PVLD010017581.1:0-41471 GCA_004027595.1 Dinomys branickii
GAGAGGATCAACTGTCTGACTAAATTTGCATGTCTGTATATGGGTCCATACATCTACAATTCGAAGATATCAATGGATAAAGCAACAACTACTGTTGAGACCATATCACCTTGTCTATAGATTAGTTGTGATTGTACTATTTTCTATGATAATGGGTGTCTGTTTGTCAATATGTTTTTGTACTTTTATGTTTATAAAAAAAAAAAAAAAAAAAGAAAAAAGAAAAAAGAAGGGAAACTACCAGATAAGAGGATGGGGTGGGCCTGGGATGTGGCTCAGTGACACAAGCGCCTGCCTGGCAAGCCCAAGGTCCTGTGTTCAATCCCTGGTACCAAAACAAAACAAAAGAAAGAGGATGGCTGGGGGTTAAAGGGAAGTTAACAGAGGGAAATGGATACAATCAAAATATATATGAAAACTGCCACAATGAAACCTAATACTGGGCTGGGGATATAGCTCAGTGGAATAAGTGCTTGCCTAGCAAGTGCAGGGTCCTGAGTTCGATCCCCAGTACTGCAAAAAAAAAAAAAAAAAAAACCTAATACTTTGTACAATTAATATGTACTAATAATCAATAAATAAAAATAATTCCAGGTCCGTGCCTGTTTCTCTCCTGACACGGAAGTGGAAGCTGCTTCCTGCACCTACTTTGTCCATGATATGTCCATGATATCCGTGTTCCCCTTTCCCTTTTCAGTGAGTATATCTTCTGTCCATCTACTTTCATTAAAATAACTGGCTGTTTCTGTCTCCTGATGGATGCTGACTGCCGTCCATGCTTCTCATCTCAGCCTTTTGTCGCTTCAAGTAATACTCAGCGATCGCAGAGGGAAGGGTGACAGCAAGCTTACCACATGCCTTATTCTGCGTATGACCAGAAGTGGCTGGATGGGTAGACTCCTAAATCATTGAAGGACTACTAACTCTCAGGAAAAAAAATGTTTCTGGATGATACAGAAAGCTCTTCACGGGTCCAAAGAACCACAACGAAGGAGCACAAGCGCAAACAACTCCCAGTGGAGGCCACGGACTAACATGTTCTGGAAATTGCTGTAAGGAATAAATTCTTCTGCTTAGGGTTTGTTTGCATGTTTGCAGCTGCTAGAATGATAATTTGTATGATACACTGGACACAATAACACCAATGTTTTCAGCCACTTTATTTCTTCTAAGAACACTGAGGTCCTACTGTGTACACACAAGACACGGTCCCTGCTGTCAAAAATTATTTTGTTAAATTCAACTCTAGGTTTAGAGATATAGCACAGTGGAATAAGCACCTGTCTGGCAAGGGCAAGGTCCTGAGTTGTTCCCCAGTACCGCCAAAAAAAAAAAAAAAATCAACTCTATAATAAAAATAAGAATAAAAAAGTGAGAGAACTGGCTAGGAAAGACATTTTCCAATTTTCCTTTCATTAATAAGGCACTTGGTATGAAAGCATCCTTGCCTCTCTGACGACAGTTATTCAAATGTGCTTGTGGTTTTAATGCCATTTTCATGTGAATCCCCAAGAGTTTTATTCTTCTTGAAATCTTTTTGATAGTGAAAAATTCTACACACACATAAATGTACATCTAAGTGAATTATTATAAGTATCCATATAAACACCATTAGGGATTAAGGTCAAACTACAATCCCAAGGCACTCTTCCTTATTTCCTAATTCCATAAAATCTTAATTTTATGGCAATCCCTATATATATGGCTCTTTTTTTGCCCCTATAGTGCTCTTCACTAAATGTGTATCTATAAACATAATACAGTTTAATGTAGCTTGGCTTTAATTTTTATACATAAAAACACACTGTATGCATTTTCTGGATTTCTGCCGTTGTTTCATATTCCATTTGTGAGATGTCTCTATTGTCCCATAGAGTTGGACTTCATTCCTCTTCACTGCTATGTAATACACAAGTATATAAAATACCACAGTTTGACTAACGTTTTCCCCGGGCTGAATGCACCGAGAAGTGCCGTTGCTGGATCCAGTACCCAGACCCGAGCTCGCAGTCTAGCTCAGCCCACGTGAAGATGCTTTGCTCTCTATTCGCCTTGACACGCGGCGCTTCAAACTTTCAACCTAACCTACGCCTATCTGGTGGCACCCAGTGTGGGTTTAACTTTCCCTCTTCTGACAATAAACAAATTGCACTTTTCCAAGGAACGACAAATATTTACTGGCTCTCTCTCCCACCCTCTTGCCCCATATCTCTCCCCACTGGTCTCTGTCTCCTTGTCTCTCTCTCCCTCCCTCCGCCCCTCCCTCCCTGCCATTTCCTCCTTTCCTCTGCCCTGCTTTCCTGTCCCTCCCGAGTTACAGCGTTGCGCGCGTACCCTGCCGGCTGATTTCCGTCCTCTTCCACCTCAGGACCCGCGGTCCCGGCCGCACCCCGGCCCAGCCCCTTCCCGGCCGCCGTCCGGGCCTCGCGTTGCCGCCGTCTCCAGGCAGCGCGGGCTTCCGGGCGGGGACCGAGCGGCCCGCGGGAGCAAGGCGGCGGCGCGAAGCGCGAAGACCTGGGTGGCGGGCGCGGGGCAGGTGACGGGCGGCTGCGGCGACGGGGTGGGCGCGCCCGGGGAGGGGAGGGGAGGGCCGGGCCGGCCGGGGTGAGGACTGCGGGAAACCGCCCAGCGAGCGGGCTCGGGACGGGCGGACTCCAGGTCGGGTCGGCGCGGGAGCCTCGGGATCCGCGGAGGGCGGAGCGCCCGGGGCCGGGCCGGGCCGCGACCGGAGAGGCGCCCAGAGCGGGCCCGCCCCGCGTCAGGACCAGGCGGCCCGCCCCGTCCCCGCCGACCCCAGGCGGCCCTGGAGGCCGGTCTTTTCCCTCGGCGACCGCAAAGGGGCGAAACCCGAGGTCCCTTAAGCTGCGCCCGGCCTCCTTCGATCAGTGACAACCTTTTCGTTGCCCTTCGTCTTGGTGAGTGCAAGCGGGCTTGCTTTTCACCGACCGAAAAACAGTCGCTCGTCCCCGGCTTCGTGGGCTACAGCCAAGGCCTTGCAGGGACCCCGGGAAGCCGGCCGTTTGTCAGTCCTGGTTACCGAGGGATAGATATGATGACCTTGCCTCGCTAGTCCATATAGGAGATCGGTCAGCCTGGCTTGGTCAGACTTTCAGTGGCACAGTGGTTTTTCACTGCGTGTTATTAGAGCTCCACATTTATTAAATGTGAAGTACCTATTGCCTGATTGATTCACGCTGTCAGCTTTTCTTTCTTCGGTCACTTCCACTGTAAGATCAGGCCTCCGCAGAAAACTCTGCTTTTGTGGGTATGTCTATCTTTTCATATGCTCCCAAGTTCCATTATTTTGTTAATAGCGAAACTACCAATTTCTGTGGGCAGCATTTCCTTTAGGAAGATAGGAGAAGTTGGGTGAACTAAATTATTTTGTGAAAGAGCAATTCTAAATTGAACTAAGATTTGTTTTCTTTTTGTCTTTTCTGGTGTTGGGGATTGAACCCAGGGCTGCCCGTGACCACTGAACGACATTGCCTGCTCCAGACTGATTATCTTAAGCTTGTTCTTCAGGGTCTCCAATACAGTGACCCCAACTTTTATAGCCAAACCGGGGTTTAATCAAATTAAATGTTAGTATTTGTTGGACTTTTCAAACATTCGCTGAAGAATTAGTCAATCTGCTTCTCAGTATAAAATAGTGTGGCAGAATGCAATATGTACTTTTAAATTAAGAGACTTTCTATGACAAACCAGTCTGTAAAAGTAGGCGATGATATGTTAGTCTGCCAACAGGGGGACTTCGGAGTTAAATATAAATGATTTCATGTGTATTTCAAAATGAACGTTACCTTTTGTCTGCTGTTTGCTAAGGTGCTTTCCTCCAAGGAGTTGGCAAGTGTTTTTGGAAACCTTAGCAACAAGGTCAACACAAGCAAGTCTAAGAATAGGAATAAAGTTATGTTACTAATTAAAAATTAGAATTTGTCAAAAGGATATGAACAAGGCAATATAACAAATTTCACAGTAATCTCTAGTGGTAAAAGTTTCATTTATGTGGCTTGCAGAAAGAAAAGAAAATTGGCATAAAGGCAGTGAGATAGAAGATAAACCAAAACAGAAATGCAGGGTAGAGATGAAAGGACATACGGTCGAAATCATCATCTCCTTTTAATCCTATATGAACTCAAAGCACCCTTTCCATAAACCAACTTGTGGGTCACTGTAGCTGTCTTTTGAGACAGTGAGGATTCACTTGGAATCATACTCTTAGGCGAGTTAGGCTCCACCTAACTCCCAGCTGTGATTCAGGCAGTCTCCTGCCCATCCAGCTTCCCCCAGAACAGCACCCCTTCCAGGCAGGTAAACATCCAGCCTCTGCTTAGAACTGTCCAGTGGCATGATTTTTTGTTCAACAGTTTTGCTAATAATATGTTATTGTTGTTTTTGTTATATAATACTGAACTGAAGTTGGTGTCTGTATAATGTCCACCTAAATTATAAATTCTTCTCTAGTATCAATCTGGTATCAAAAGTTTTTTCCAAATGATGTAGCTGACCAAAATAGAACTGGGAACAAAATGATTTTCCTGTTTACAGTTCCTATCATGGAAACCATGCTCTTCTCTCCTTCCTTTACTTTCTAAAACGATAGATAGATAATTAGATAGGCAGATGCTTTTGAAATAAAACCATTAAAGTACTGTTCATAATTGACCATTTGATTTTTGTCCCAGGTTGTATTTAACAAGCCGTCGGAGCTGGAAATAGGAAGCTGATTTCAAACAGCCATTTGATTTTCTGAATAAAATTGCATTTGATGAGTTGGGCTGTTTATAAGCTCTAAATTTGATGTATTTCTGTGGAGTGAAAGACAATCATTTTTCCAGCAGACTTTGCTCATACACACAAAAGGATGCATACAAAAGCCTTCAAATAATGAGGTTCTCTCACACATTGACATTTTTGATAAACATTACTATTAAAGAGGTTTCAATAGCTATAGAGTAGCATAAATATAATTTTTTAGGTAATACTTTTATGAGCCACAGCTTAAAATACGAACTGACTGTTCCCATCCACAAGTATCCTCTGTTAATTTTTTAATTTTTCGAAATGAGTAATAGTAAGCTAATTCCCAAGCTCTCTGTTCAATCTCCTGTCTATCATACCAACTTAAGTGTTCAGTCCTCAGATCCACCTTTCAAGAACGACCTAAATCTGTTTTCAAAAGACTCCTTGGAGTCTGATTCAGAAAGCCTCGCTCAGAAATCCCAATCCGAACTTGAGGACCAAATCCAGGACAAAGATATGGAACCGGACAGCTTAGAGGAGGAGAGCCCTGCACAGGAAAGCCTGAGTGAAACAGAAGAGGAAGCAGGGGAAACAGCAGCTCAGAGGACCTGGGAGGAAGACCGCTCGGCTCAGGATGGTGGTAGGAGTCACAGGTAAGAAACTGGCTTGTGTAAGATGATAAGATTAAATAATTAAGGTGCCATTCTGAATGACAAAGGTAGGCTTTCCTTCCGAGTGCCATGTAATGTGTGTGAGACAGTTGCCCAAGAAGCTAAAAATAGTGACTCCTTGCCTTTTGTGACTTTTATTTCTTTTTTAATTGAAAAATGCAATAGACATTAATAATAGCATTTGCATTTCTTATATTCCTTATTTCCTATCTGTATCCCAAGGGTCTTCACTGCTGTCACCTCACCTGCTAGCACCTCCCTAAAAAGCCTGGTGTAGAAAAGTCTATTCAATTTGGCGTCTGATGGTCTTAGTTTGGTCCAAGCACTGATGTTTAGTGTAGAACTTGGCATAAATCACTTATATTTGTGGATCACTTTTTCTGTTTTGTTAAATGACCTGCTTATCTCATAGGATTGCTATGAATGTCAGTAAAATATAAACAACTGGGGAGAGATTACTATCTGGCACCTTCCTTTGGTGGTAGTAGAAGTCTACGTCCCAGGCCTCTATGATTCAATCTAATAGCATTTATGAAACTTAACTTTATACTGTGAGCTACCAAAAAGTAAGGGAATATAAAATAATGTAACAATATCAGCCCATTTTAATAAGGCATTACATGATATGGGAGAGTCCAGAAAAGATTAAAAGCTATGAAGAAAAAGTTTTAGTGTGGGGAAGAAATGCATAGGGTATGAAGCAGATTACTTGGGTTCAGAGTAGCTGGTTCTACTACTTATTACCTGTGTGACTTGGGCTCAGTTATAATAAAATGATATAGTAATGTTATCTTACAGAGTTAGGCTAAAATAAATTCATATATATAGATATGTATATATATTGTTTAGAACAGTAACTAGCTCTTTATATATTATATGTTATCCAAAATTAGAAAATTAGGGGTCAAATGTATCAATACATTGGAAGGCCTAGAATTTGGGCAAGGATTTTTGGGAGTTTTTGTGGGGAGGCAGCTGGGAATCAAACTCAGGACCTTGTGCTTGCCAGGTAGGTGCTGTACCTCTGAGCTCTATCCCCACTGGGTAAGGTTCTGAAGACAAGGAGATTTGGATGACAGAACAGAATTAGAGTGACATGTTTGTGTTGTATTTAGGAGGCCAACTAGACTGCAGAGGCTTTGTTCTAAGTGTAGAGAAAATTGAGAAGGGACCTGATTAAAGGGGCCTTGAAAATGTGCTTTTGGTATAGAAGACAAATTCATGGTTATTGAATGTCATTACACTACACCACATAACCCAGAGGACCAGTCCTAGCGACACATTCACAGCAAGGACTCCAGTGGGAGACGGCATTAAGGTCCAGTCCTGAGTGTTGCTCTTCCTTTCTTCTCCTTCTCCCTTCAGCGAGAATGCAAAGTTACATGAAAATTATGTATACCGTAGGGTCAATCTCAAGGTACAATAAAAGCATAAGTACTGTCCCTGAGGTACTGAGACCAGAAGAGGGATGCAGGATGGCTTCAGCAAGATAGACATCCTTCACTGAAATGGGTTGGTCAGCCAGGAAGAGAAAATACAGTTTGTGGGGAAAGCAGTGAAATGAAGCAGTGTTTACAGAAGTTATTCTGCAAGTGGGAGCATTTGAACTAAAGAGTGAACAGTGAGCCACGAGAGCTCTAGATGGTAAAGGTTGGGACAACACAGTACCACTTTCTGAAGGCCTGTGTGTAGGATTCAAGTTTTTCACTGTAAGCCTGTAGGGAAGGCGCGGCTTTTCCCATTTCACATGTACAAAAACCGAGGTCAGCCTAGATGAAATACAGTAACTTGTCTCAAGTCATCAGGCTCCGAGGGGATATTGTATTGTTGTTAATGCTAGCCATGTGTGTGTGTGTGTGTGTGTGTGTGTGTGTGTGTGCGCGCGCGCGTGTGTGTGTGTGTGTGTATGTGTTTAGGTGGGTGGGTAGATGGGTGTGTGTGTGGGTGTGTATGTGTGTCTGTGTTTGCAGACCGAACCCAGGGCCTTGTGCATGCTAGGCAAGCGGTATACCATTGAGCCACATCCTCAGCTCAGCTGTTTTAATTATGAAAGAAATCTACAGAGCAATACAGGGAAGGAGGCAGTGTAACACTGATGTCTGTATGCTTTGGTTTTGGTTTTGGCTTTGGCTTGTTGTTTTGTTTATATTTGTGTGTGGTACTGGGGATTGAATGGAAGGCATTTATACTGAGCTCATCCTCAGCCTCTTTATATTTTGAAGCCGGGTCTCATTAAATTGCTAAGTTGCCCAGGCTGGGCTTGAACTTGCAGTCCTCCTGTCTTACCCTCCCAGAGAGCTAGGATTATAGGTGTATGCTGCATGCCTTGCTATTTCTAATTTTTAAAGTCATAACATATCACAGATACGGTTTTCTTGTACCCCTCCTCAAACCCATTCTCTTATTTTCCTCCTCAGAGTCAATCAAAAATACAGTATATTTATGTGGGTTTGCATTTTTTATCAATCTTTTATTTCTTTTACTATTGATTTGTAATTAGTGGAGATAGATTCCTATTTTGTTCAGTCAATATTATGTTTTTGATATTTTACCATTATGTTTTTCAATTACAGTATGAATTAAGGTCATTCTTGGCTTTTGTATAAATTCCATTATGTGAACATATAGTATCCCAAATATTTAGATTGTTTCCAGTTCTGCTTATTTCACACAGTGCTTTGGGCACATGCTTGTATGTGTCTTTGGGCTCATATGCAAGAGTTTCTTTAGGGTTTATGTGTCTAGAAATGGAACTGCTGGCTCGAGAGTGAACATCTTCAACTCACCCACAGTGCATTTGAGTTTTCAGTCCTCACAATTATCTCTCTTGAACTTTTGCCACTCTGGCAGGTTTTAAAATCCTATCGTTTTACAGAATTAATCACTTTTCCCTAATGGCTTATGAGTGTGTTTTTAGCCAAAGGACATCTGGATAATTTCACAAAGTATCACAAGTGTGGAATATTTTTCTGTATTTTTAATTGTGGATTTACCTATGCTACATTAGTATCCCAATGTGTACAGATGCTATGATGTAATTATCTAGTCACTCCTGGGTGGACATTGAGATGTTCCAAATTGTTGGTATTTTATACAGCCATTTACTTCAGGTGTTTGAATTGAAATATATATGAAAGAATTGACAGGTTTATCAGACGCTTATAGTGACCCCATTGTTATGCTAAAGGCTTTATGGTATGATCTCATTTAGGTCTTACAGCAGCTCCATAGATAAGTACTGTAGTGATCCCACCTGGAAGGTTGCAGATGAGGCCTGTAGAGGTTGTATTATAACCATTCATTGCAACTAGTGAGTATCGGAGTGGAAAGCTCAGGCAGTCTGACTCCATGCTCTGAACCATGTTTTTGTGCTGGCTGTAACTAAGAGATTCACAGTCTCTTAAGTCATAAATGAGTACTCTTCTCTGTATTTTTAAGATGAAGAAAACAAGGCAGGAATCTAATAAATGACCTCATTTCCTCAATTTGTTAGTGTTTCTTTCTTTTGCTCATTTCCGAGAGATCTGATTTGATCCTATTCTTTACCAAAGGACAATTTACTACTTAATGTAGTTCAAGTGATAATACTTATAAAAATCAAAATTATATATTTATTTTTGTTCTTCTGATTCAGAGATAATAATGCTATTTTGTTTGCCTTGGAAATGTTGTAAAATAGACTATAAAACTCAGGAGCGGGTTAGAATGGATTATAACCCTAGCAATTGTTATTGTGTAGTACTTTGCTCATTGAATGTGGAAGGACACATTCCATACTACAGAAGTGAAGATTTAGCTGAATAATGTGTGAAAATGTTATTCAGGTGTGGTTTAGTTAGTGGGTCCTTTCTCTGCTTCACATAAGTTTTATAAACTTTCCCCAGGTGTGTTGTTCCTCAGCTCTGAGAACTGCTAAGCCATGATATGGGCAAATAAATTGATCTCAGACTCAGTACAAACTTCAAAGCAGATAGCATTCTGGGAATTGTAGTTCAAAAACTTAGTCCAAGCATTGTCTTGAATCAAGGTAAATCTTTCTTCTTGCTTTTATAAGCAATATTTTTTAAAGGTACCTGACAAGTCACTTAGCTTGACTCCTGTGTTTTGATGTTACTAGAAGTGCCTCAGAGCAATGACTTCCCATGTCTCACCAAAGTCAAGCCATAGTTCAGTGTATATAGATTAGAGAAAACCTTTTATTTGCAAAAATTGGAGCAATATTGACTGTAGTAAATGATTCAGGAGTGGAGAGAAGATCTTCATGTGCCAGTCCAAACAAGCCTTATGACTCTTGTCTCTCATGAAGAAAGAGATCAATGTAATGCCTAGGGCATTAGAAATAACCAGTCTGGAGCCTCTGAAGACTTTTTTTTTTTTTAATGAGAAAGCAGCTATTCAGTGCACTATATATCTGTTCAACAAGGTCTTACTTACAGGAATTATTGTATCAGTACTACTCTTTGCTCTTGTAGCCTATCACATTTATCCTTATAAAATCCTCCTAGATATACATTTACTTATTTGCTTTTTTAAACAGTTGTAGGGATTGAGTCCAGGGCTTTGTGCATGCAGCATACACCCTCCACCACTGAGCTTGTTACAGCCTCAGGCCTAAGGCATTGTTGTTTTTGTTTTTGTTTTTGTTTTTATTTTGAAAATAAAACATTTTGACAAGCATATCACCATTTTTCAGATAAGGCTTCAGGATTTGTGTAGATGTAAGTAATTGCTAAGTGGTAGAGCCAGACATTGAATTGAACCACTTCCTAACAACAAAGCTTGAGCTTCTAATTACAAGTATCAAAAAGATAATCATGGGTTAATCCAATAAAGGAATCCATTTTGCTACCTAGTAAAAATTAAAGAGACTAATTCCAGAATGGACTAAACTGAGGCCCAAGTGACTATATGTGTAAAATTATAACTTTTAATAAAGTAATAAAGTATTTAAAGAATGGATTATATTTTACCCTGGGCAATTTCAGAGTGGCCTTTATTCCTCAGCATGTCCCCTGAGAAGCAGACATGCTTCCCTTTATTTTCTGAGCTTTGCAGACATTTCTCTCTCTCTCTCATCACCTGGTGACAACAGTGACTGTAGAAGGGCCATAACCTGTCTAACAAACCGTCCTGTGGCAGAAATTCAGGAGTGGCCGGGGAGCACAATGAGAACTTATTAGAAAAGTGGAATAGTCAGCATTGTCTGAAAGCACAAAGGGGACTTGGCAATAATAATCCACATATTTAATGTGTTACATACTTTTTTCTTACAAATTCTTTAAAGTGTAATGTTTAAAGTGTATTTTTATTAATAATAAAGAATCAGGAATATTGAATAAGAATTTCTAGGGCCTGGTGAGCAGTACTGGATAACCAAAACAGATGCTGATAGGAAAAGAAAGACAGTAAAGACCAAAACTAAAGATTTTTATCTTTTCCCAATTTTCTCAGATTGTTTTGGGGGCACTTTGGAGATGCTGAAGCTCAAGCTAGACTGCTGTCCCTTACAGGGTTGTAGATATTTTTTTGGCACTGGTTGGAAAAGTAAAAAAGACATTTGAGGCTGGTTCTGACATTCTAATATTATTGAGAACATTTTGGAAGCTTCCAGGAATCAACATTGATTTCTGTGGATTGCTAGCAACATTCATATTGTTGATTTCTATTGTATTTTATTAAGTAGGTTTTCAATTTAAGGCTCCATTGATTGGCCAACCTCTTCAGATGCATTAGACAACATACCATATTTCCATGGTTTTCACGTAGTTTTGGGGGATACTGCTAGTGTTCTAGCCATTTATTTCAGGTCGGTGGAAATAGTCACACCAGAGAAGTTACTTTTTGTTGTATTGGTTCCTTCTGTTTTATGTTCATCCATTTACTCACAAACTGTGTCCTAGTTAAACCCTGATGCTCTGAGCAGGCATGGTGCCATTGTAACAGCTGAGCAGTCATGGAGGGAGGTGTAGAGTGTGCATGGGCATGAATTGTGTCCATTAAAGGCAGAGTCCCCGCCAGAAGTGCACAAGCCATGGTGACTCCTGGGGTTTGTTGCTCCAGAGATGGCCACTAAATCCTCTTCTTCTTCATATCAAATCTGGGATGATTTGTTCTGTTAAGATAAGCAAACAGTCACTTTGAAACCTCATGAAGTATAATTTTTATTTACATCACTACTGTCCTGTAAATTCATCAGAGGATCAAAAAGATTCTAAACAAATTACTAAAAAGATAGTTTAATTTATGACCTGTAGGTGTTCATTTAGTTCTACTCCCTGATAGGTTTCAAAATATAGAAAACTTTGGTATAATTGTTTAGTGTATTGAATTTAAATGAGATTATTTCTCAGCACTTAGTATTTCAGAGTTTTACATGACAGACCCAATCCAATTAATAAAATAACAGGTTCTTAGAGCTACAAGGGCCCTTAACGGTCAGATTCTCCAGGTGTGCAAAGGAGGAAACCAAGATCTAGAGAGATAAAGAAGACTTGCTGAAGTTCTCACTGCTGGAGTGGCGAAATCTGGACTACAATGCAGGTGTCACACACTGCTCTTTCCTTGATATCCTAGCTAAATTTCAGTATTATTAATGTGACATGAAAATATAAGAATTTCTATCTAAAGGAAGTGCAAGCATCTAGAAATTTTATAAATCAAGGTTTTTACTGCTTGGCCATTCCTTTAAAAGATGAAAAGGATCTAAGCCTCCCACAGAAAATGTCTGACATTACTATTATTATAACTCTCACTGAATAAAAGGGATTATGTATCAAAATACTATGTTCTATTGCATTTGCCTTATGAAGATGCAGGGTTGCTTTATATAATCTTAATAGAAGAACAAATTTTTACATTGCAGTTACTAACATATCCTCTTTAGATAATTTATTTTCATTTAACTCACAGGTTACCCTTGAATCAAGATTGGTACCAGTAAGAATGTGGAACACATTTTTTGTTATTTTGCAACCACAAATCTGCTAAAGAAAAAAAAAGATTTTTATTAGAATTATTCAAATTATATAATTACTATAAACAAAATTACTAAATAATAATTCAGCTCCTTAGGACAATCTTTGGACTTCCATTCATAAACCATCTTTTTTTTTTCTTAAAATGTTTACTCTTTTATTAAAATAACCTTTGTTAAATGGTTAAATGAAATATTCTGCATTGCTAATAACCTCCATGAAGCATTTCATTATGTTTATGGACTATTTTATGTGTATTTATCTTTGCAAAAGTAGAGCTGGGAATGTGGCTTTGTATAGTACTTGCTTAGTATGTAAAGGCCCTGGATTGGATCTTTGGCACCACAAAAAGACAGAAAACTTACATAGAGTACTTGCAAAAGTGAAGTTTTAATCTTTTGGATTTGTTTTATTTGGTTTACTTGAAAGCCATAAATAAATTAAGGTGAGCACAGCATTCAGAAATCCTTGGAAACAACTGTCAGTTTATAGTTCCTTAAAGAAGCATTAAAAACTTTATACTTAAACAAAAATTAAATTTGCTGCTCATATGCATAAAAGATTTAATGGCATATAAATTGGGAATAATTGTTCTGTTTAAAAGGATTAAATTAAACCTAAATCAATAATTACATGTGCAATTTCAATTTAACTGCCTACTTAAAATAAAGTGGCAAATAAATAACAGCTAAATGATTAATAGCGATGCTTTTATTCACCTCCTCAACAGGCAAATGGCCAGTTATTGAATATTTTATTGTGAGTGCAAAGGTTGTTAATTGTACTAGAAACATGCTCTAATTTTAGTAATTTTTTTACTAAATACAAAGCTGAATATGAGACTCTGCATTAAGTGGAAATTTGATTTTATTTTGTTTGAAGTTATCACTGTGAGTACTCAGATATAGTCCATTAAAGCCAGCAAATATCCTGGCGTGTGGATGTGAGACTGCCCCCACCCCCGTCCTTTCTGCATCCATTTCTAACCCAGGCCTCTGAAGAGGAGACCTGGCATCTGTTGTCTGAACGGTAACAAAAGAGTTATGTACTCATTGTCTGTGTAACCTTTCTGTCAAATAAGGAGGAAAAGAGGTGCATGTTTTGTGTGCGGATGATTACTAATGAAAGGGCACTTCACACTCATTTTGTCCCAGTATGTTGACCTGGACCACAAAAGACAATTGAGCTTCTTAGTACACAAGCTCAGTACAATGGGGTTCTTTAGTATCATGTTCTATTTCAACCATTAGATTTGTTGCCATGAAGCATTACAGCTTTCCATGCTCATGATTTTGCAAAATATAACCTCCCATTTGTTTTGACATGTTTTTCACCTATAAAGGGACAAGGAGATGTTTTAAGATATTTGTTGCAGGTGTAAATGGTGCAGCATAATTAACACTTTCACACATTTTCAGACTACCTTTGTATAGATGCATTTTTAGAGTTTTCCTTCCAACAATCGGTTCTAAATGTTTTTCACATTCAAAGCAACTCATCTTCTCAGCTTGTTTCCAAACACTGCATTTTCTAGGTTCTTCTTAAAACGTAAGTCTTCTGTAGCATGTGATATTTCTTCTATAGCTTGATTTCAAGAAAGGAAACCTGTTGTTAGAAACTATGGCTTTTTTTAGGTCTAAAATAATTTAATTCTCTCACTTTTATCTTCCTCATTATCTTTCAGTGGTTGTTAAAATATTCCATTGTGTGAAAACATTGACACTTTTCAATCCCATTTCCTAAGTTATGATTCAGACATTCTCTGTAGTGCCTAAGTCATGACTGAAAACTAGTTTTTAGAGATGTTAAATCTTGGGCTGGGGATATAGCTCAGTGGAATAAGCGCCTGCCTAGCAAGCACAGGGTCCTGAGTTCGATCCCCAGTACCGCCAACAACAACAACAAAAAAAAGGCTTCAGTTATGGGGCTGGGGATATAGCTCAGTGGAATAAGCACTTGCCTAGCAAGCGCAGGGTCCTGAATTCGATCCCCAGTACCGCAAAAAAAAAAAGAGTTGTTAAATCTTTCAGGCCATTTGGGTACCACTTTGAGCATCACAGGACAGCTCTGTGCCCTGGAAATAACTTAAGCCCTAGGGAGTTAAGACTCCCTTGACTCCATCAGCAGGAAGCACAGTGCATCACAACAATGTTATGTCATGGTGACTGAGTGTAACACACAGCCAGTAAAAACCAGGGACAGAGCTCACTGACACAGTTGCATCTCCAGCTCTTACTGAGTCCTTACTCTAAGGTGGGCGCAGAAATTAAGTGACTTGTCCACATTTACATAGTAACTGGTAGTACCAAGTATTGCATGCAGACATCCTAATGTTAGGGCCCTTAATCACTCTGCTCAGGACCATAATCCTTCATGTCATAATTCAGAAAAACAGAGCCCATAAATGTTACATATGACTAAAGAAAGTCTATAACCATAAGTGTAGGTGTTATGCCGTTATCACTTGATACTTGTCAAATTCACTGACCAGTCAAAGTGCACCAACTTAGTATAACTGAAGAGATGGAAACTAGGGAATCCATTTTCTCCAGGCATTTAACACTACTTTTTATTCAGCTTTCCATCACTGGGCTGGGTATATAACTCAGGGCATAAGCACTTGTCTGGCAAGCCTGAGGTCATGAGTTTGATTCCCAATACCAAAAAAGAAAAAAAAATGTTTCCATCACTGTGACAAAATACTTGAGATAAACAACTTCTAAGGAGAAAAAATACATTTTGGCTCACAGTTTCAGGGTTTCAGTTCATAGCCACATGGCCCTCTTGCTTTGGGCCTGTACCAACACAGTATATAATAGGAGCACGTAATAGAATCAGCCTGCTCCCCTATGGCAGCTGGGAAACAGAAAGAAAAAGGGACCAGGGCCCCAGTATCAAGTACATGCCCCCAGGTCACAAATCTTTCCTCTACCTCCTGAAAGTTCAGCCACCTCCCAACAGTGCTACAGGCTGGGAATCAAGCCTTCAATACATAAGCCCTTGGGAGACATATCACATCCAAATGATTGTCCCTACCTATTTGAAAGACTGTGGGCAATGCTCAATTATCGATTCTTTTATGAGTCTATTATAGGGTCATAGAATTGGAATGGAATTGGAATGCTCCTATGGGAACAGCTGCATGGCACAGTGAAACATACCCATCAGCTTCAGCGCAAACTGCCAGGGCCTCTATCCTGGCCCTACCACTGGTAGCTCTGTGATCTTGGAAAACTTTCCTAAGCTCTCTGGACCTCAGTTTGCTCATCTGTTAAATGGAGCTAGTAATAGAACAGTACTTCCCTCAAAGTTATTCTAAAGAGAAATGAGAACATTTACTACAAGTCTTCCTTAGATCAGCATACAGTGATACATGCTCTCTTGCCACATTCCACCCCCAGCAGAGTGGCAGAAGAGTGTGTCCCAGGGTTGGCACCATAAGAAGTAGCCAGCCCAGCTCTAAGCCGTATAAATGAAGGATTGCCTGTCCTAAACAGTCCCCCAAAGATTCCATGGCCTATGTAGATAAACCCTTCCAGAAACTCATCACTGTGTCCAAATATGTTTACTAATCTTCCCTTACTAATTAAACTCTCAGGTTAATTTGTGTAGTATAGATTCTTTCATAGAGCTTACAACGTCACTAAAGATCTGACCTCTGATGCAGGCACAGTGATACACACCTGTAATCCCAGGACTCTTAGAGGCAGAGGCAGGAGGACTGCAAGTTCAAGCCAAGTGTGCATAATTTAATGATTTAGTGAGCCCCTATGTCTCAAAATAAAAACTAAAATATAAAGAAAGGAAAGGTGTGGGGATGTAGTTCAGTGTGAAGGCTCTGGTTCAATGCCCTGTGGTAAGAAAAAAAAAATTACCTTTGCTTACCATTGTTCTCCATTCCTCAGCCTCCCCCCACCAACCTTCCGTTTTATCCATAAAGAATTTGTTCTGGGAAAGTGCCACATTCTACTTCCTTTCCATTCCTTTCTCCATGGCTCTACTTGGCCCAGCATACACTTCTCTAGCCTAAGTCTCAGCAGTGCCATTGTTTCCTACGGAAAGCTCTCCCTAACTTTCCAACCCAGGAGCAGATGTGCCTCCTGAGTCCAGGTGTTCCTGTGCCCTTCATCAGAGCAGTCACCACTCCCAATTGTTTCCCTGTCTGAATTCCCGCCAGGCTGTGGGGTCAATGCTATGCTGGTCACCTCTGTATTCCCCTAGCTCACTCAGTTCTCAGTAGCTTGTCAAATCAATGAGGGAGCTAATGAGTGAAGAATGAGTGAAAGTTTTTCCGTTCAGTAAACTGAATATATATATCTATATATACATATATGCTATATATGGATATGGGAAAACACATTTCTTCATTAAAATGTTTTTATTTACTTTAAGATAATAATTGGGTTTATTTACTTTAAGATAATAATTGGATTTTCTTCTCCACCTGAACAATCACAAGTCTATGTTTCACTTTGTATAAGATAAACCCCAAAATCAGTAATTTAGTCTGGTGCCAAAAACTCCAGAATTTTTAGATTTTATTACTACTGGTTTAAAGATAAAAGCATCTAATACTTTTTTGGTTGACTATTTTTAGAGGTGCATTTATTTTTTCTAGAAGCATTTATTTACCCTTTGTGACCAGGTTGTGATGCTGTGTACTAGGGCAGAGTTTAGGGAAAGAAGATAATCCACAGTCCCCACCACCCAGACCTTATCTAGATAAGGACACAAGAGCACCCTCATGAGAAGTTAAATAAGCACAAATACAGAGCAATTTAAGATATGCTGCCTCATCTTGATCCTTAGTATTATGCATTCATGAGAAATAAACAAAACAAGTATACTTTATCGCTATTTGTGGATGAGATAGACTGGCTCAGAGACTACATCATTTGCCAACTGACACATAATAGTGCAAGCTCAGAACTTGAGCCCAAGTATGTCCAGTCCAAGTCTAGAGTGTGCCCTGCTGGAGAACACCATGTCCACATACATGCCAAGTGACACTTAAGAGCCAGGTGAAAGGCCAGACCAAGAGATGCTGTTAGTTCATGGGAAGAGCAACACTGAGGAGAAACCTCCCCATGAAAGCCCAGAGGCAGGTCATCCTGCAGTGCTCAGGGCACAATGGGACAGAATTTGCCATCCCATTTCCCAATGAGTGGACTGTTCATATTCAGGCATTTTCCTAGAGAAGATCACATCTCATCTCTTGCTGGAAAAGGAATAGCACACTATTTCAAAAGTTTCCCACCTTAATATGCAAACTAAAAAATTTGAAACTATGACAGTTTAGCAAGGCATGGGAGTTTAGGCTTTTCCTCCAGGATTGGTTTTTTTCTTCACATCAATCAAAGAAATCTAGGTCCACATTAAGAAAAGTAAATTAGTGTTAGGGGGACCATTAGTTTGTCTACCCAGCATAAAATCATGTCCTCTGTAAATGGGAATATCAAATAACATAAAAAGTGGTTTACATTTTCTTTTTGATTAGAGGATTACATCCACTGTACTCAAGGAAGGAAAATCTCTCCCATTTAGCTTTTGAAGATCAAAGAGGCCATTAAATATACCATATTATTAGCATTTTTTTCCTTTTTTGGTTAAGACTGGGGGGTGCTTTACAAATTGAGATTGCCATGGGGGAAAGGGAGGACTTTATTTGGGGCCATCCACATGGATTGTGTGCCAGTTCACTTTCCTGGGGCAGAATGATATGCTTAACATTTTATTCAAACAGGGCTATCCTACAGTGTCAAGTGCATGCTGATGTGTTTACTGAATCTTGTGTGTATAAATGCAATTACCAAGGGACTACAAACCTTTAGTGAGCCATAGTCTGATTCTAAGCCTTGGAAATCTTTCTGTAGGACATTTGATAAAATCTACAAAGACAAAAATGAAGTGAAAAGCAAAATTACTAAAAAGAAGGATGAACCTATATAAGTATTCCACTATAATAAAGCCTGGCTCTCTGCCCAAAAGGAACAGGCTGAGGCAAATGTTGTCTAGGCAACAATCTATATTTCCCTTCCAAGATAAGTAGCCAAATGTTCATAATCCCAGCTAAAGTGTGAATTACAATTTTATCTTTATTAGCCGAAATATTGGGTTATTGTGTGGCATAACTGATAGCATTATTTGAACCTCTGTGATTCATTGATTAAATGTCGTAGATGTGTGCTTTTGTTTTCTGACATTTAAAATTTAACTGTCCAGCATTTTTATTAAAATCTTGTTGTCTTTGTGTATAGTTTGTGGGTCTAATATGAGCTCCAGACATATCTTTAATATATAGATAGTAAAAGAAATCAGAGGATAGTGAGCTTGGTTTTGAATGACCAACAATGCAGTGAGTGAATTTATTTTGATTAAGGACTTGCCATTTCATTTCTGCTTTGGCCAGTCAACAACTTATAAAAGACAAATATTCAGACCTCCGATATGACCCGAACTGGAAAAATAAAAAAGAAGAAGTGCAATTGTTGGTTGTGGAAACTTTGCCGGGTTCTGCAGACAGCTCTTCAGAAAATCTGCCCTTGGTGCCACTCTACCCTTCCAAGGAGAATTCAATGGAGCTCTCAGAGGGAAAGGACCAACAGAAAAAGAGTCCTCAGAGTGCAGCCTCCTTACTCGGAAGTGAATTTTTAAGCCCCAGCTATGAACCTGGAGCCCAGGTCAGTGAGCCATTTTCAGAGCCGAGTGACAGTGACCAGGAGGAGGAGGCAGGCAACCTCTCTCAGTACCTGAAGAGCTCGAGTTCACATAACGAGGTGTTCCTCCCAGGATCACGTGGCCCTCGGAGAAGGAAGTCTAAACAATATTTTGTGGAAAAAAATAAGCTTACGTTGGGATTACCAACTCCTAAAATAGACTCTTATCTTCAACTTCACAATAAAAAAAAGGGGGAAACTCATCTAGAACAGGTACGTAGTAGCTGCTTAGAAATCTCTTCCTAAACACTAAGCTAGAATTTGTGTTTGTTTGAAATGGCTAGATATCCCTCCTTTGAGGATGATGTTATTTTAACCACTTGTCTGGATAGAACAAGCACTTCCATATTACATTCTGATGTTGGTCTTTATTGAAGAATGAGGGAACTATTCCACAAGTTCTTCCAAGCAAAATAAAAGCCATCAAGGGTTCATAGTATTGTAATTGCTATAATTCAGTATACCCAAATACCTCCCTTTTAAGGACTCATAGAATTCTTATAAGTGCCTTCCTGGCAAGTGCAAGATCCTGAGTTCAATTCCTGGTACCAAAAAAAAAAAAAAAAAAGAATTCTTAAAACTATGTGTTCCAGTAGATTGAAAAAATAGTACTGAGCATTTGGTTCTTAACGTTGATTGCCTTTGTTTCCATTGGGTGTAACACTATTAAATGTCCTAACACATTGGAAGTAACATGACATGCATATATCAGTAATTGCAGCTTATGTACAGAGGTAATTCTCAGCTCAGTCTGTGTATATATTGGGTCACTTAAGAAGGATGACAGGGGAATATATGGGCCATTTTTCTTTTTAATTCTTCAGATGATTCTCATCTTCCTAGCCCCACTGATAATCAACATACCATCCTTTATTGCCCTGTGTAATGATGTAATTAAACCTTTATCTTTCCACCAGAAAAATAATTTCCATCTTTTTCTCATATGATTGTTCCAAAGGTAAATTCTATTCCAAAATGTTGTATTCAAAACCTGTGGAAGCAAGTAAGTAGACTTAGTTCTATTTCATGGGCACATGTAAAGGTCCTGTCAGCCTACCACATAGTGCATATGTCATGGAAACAAGCATGCGGTTGGATCATACAGTCCACCACCCTTACTAAAGAACAGCTTGAAAATTTGTCACCTATTCATTTTCAGTTATGAAAATACTACTGTGGTAAATGTGGGTGCACTTAGATCTATTCTGTATCTCAATTGGTATTATTTAAACTGCTTTAGCCTATTCTAACCTCAAGAGTATTTTCTTATGGAACAGGATGGATGAGATGGATGAACATTTGTGATTTTTCTGAACACACTCTTTTCAGCACTCAGGATTGCACCCAGGGCCTTTGTGCTGAGCTGCAATCTGAGCCCTTCTTATTTTTATTTTTTGAGGCAGTGTCTCACTAAATCACTAAGTTGTCCAGGCGGGGCTCAAACTTGCTGTCCTCCTCCTGGGCTTGATCGTGCAGTCCTCCAGATAAGTGGAGTGCTGGGATTACAGGCACGAAACCCTTAGATAGTATTGAAGGAGTATGTGATAGTTTTGCCTTTGGAGCTGCTAATAATATGAAGGAATGTGTGCAATATATTTAGCTGAATTATGAAAGCAGACTGCTAAGCTTAAGCATTTTGCAACATTTTAAACCCAGTTTTAGCTGTTCTGTACTATTAGGTTTCATACACATGAGAAATTTTGAATTTTGCTTGGTTATTTATTTAAATAATAATCTCATCCAATAAATATGTCATCTGGGGTTTTTTAAATGAAAGTTGACGAGGTGATTATTAAGTTCAAATATAGGTAATAAGTTCAAATATAGGTAATGAAATATAGGTAAGCTCAGTAAAGAAAGCTATGGAAATGAAGAATATGAGAGGATCTAGCACTTCTAAATAATGTATTATATTATAAAGCCTCAATAATTAAGTACTAGGATGTTAATGCATATGTAGACACCAAAATGGAACAGAATAGTCTAGAAAGAGAGCCAAATTGCATATGAAAATATATTATGAGTACTATGATTTTAGAAACGCAGCAGGCAGCATATCAAATGTGTGAGGAAATGATGGACAATTTAAAAATGTTTATGACTTCATAAATATCAAAAAACTTCTACCAGCAAAACATAAGCAAGGTCAACATATAAAGAACAAATTAGGAAAAATATTTCTAATTAAGATGACAGATTAAACACTAATATCACTAATAAAGAAATATCTCAAAGTTGGTAAGGAAAAACCCCAGCATCCCAATAGAAAGATACAAAAAAGGTAAGAATAGGAAAGCAAATAGCTAGGCAAATGTATGAACAGGCAAGTGTAGACAAAGGTGTATGGCTGTGAAACCTATGAGAAGATACGCAACTTCAGTGATGATGAAAGAAATGGAAATTAATCTATATTGAGAGTCAGTTTTTCTCCTATGATTAAACAATTAAAATTCCAAAAGTTTGATGAACATGTGAGCAAAAAAGTGCAATCAGGCAGGCAAGAGAATAAATCAGTATGACCAGCATAGAGGACAATTTGTTTATGTCTATTTAAAATTCAAATATACTCCTTGGAGCTGGGATGATTGCGGTTGCTATCTGACTTTGAGCAGGTTACTAACCCTGTCATGCCTCTGCTTCCTCGCTTTTAGATAGTAAAATAATAACATCAACAGCAACAATACTTCCCTTATAGGATTATTAAGATTAAATGAATAATATACTTAGAGTACTTTAGCATCTGACTCATAGCAAACACAGTACAAATTAGTAATTTGGTCCAACATATTCAATTCCTGGGAATTTATTCTAGACATGTGTGTGCAATTTGGAAATCACACCTGCACAAGATTATTTATTTTAGCCTTATTGGCAACAGCAATAGATTGGAAGCCACTCATAGCTGTCATGTGGGGAGTAGTTAAGTTATGGTACAACTACGCAATTGGAGTATATTACATCTGGTTTTTTAAAAAATGACACTTTTCATGAACTTTTATGGACAACTTGACAGGATTTACTATTATGAGAAATTAATGATATACAATAGTATGTAGACTTTTAAAAGTAGAAAGAATAAAAACATATCTTATTTGCTTGGTATGTTAAAAGCACTTAGAATACTATAGAGATGGTTAATTGTGAGGGGTGAGGAGAATGTGTAGCAACAGCCTTTCAGTGCGTAACTTTTCATATTCCTTAGTTTTTAACCATCCCTATGTTCTAACTTTTTAAAAATTAAATTGAAAAATAGCAATTAATGGGATGGGGGCATTTTCAAAATGTATAGTACACATTTTGTAGTATCCTAAAGAGCTTCCCATCCTCTGACTACAGGCTGTTACCGAATTTGCAACTTTGCTTATATATAATGGCTCAGAGAGAAACCAATGATCCTTTACATTCCTTTGTTCTGCAGTCTTTTTTACCATTTTTCATAGATCTGCTGATTGTCCATTAAAATGCACTCTGAATGCATGGTAGAATCTTAACCACATGATGTGCTGAGCAAAGCATGAATGTGAAAACTAACTCACACTAGAGGGCAGCTGAGCATCGCTATGAGGCAGAAACTTTGCTGGTGAATATTCAGTGCTAGCTTTTATTCATGATTTGCTCAGCAGCCAAAAGTATTTGTCTGGAACTGATTAGTGTGAGTCAGTTTATGATCTACCATTAAAGGAAATTGTGTTTTGAAAAATGAACCGCCCTTCTTATCTTTATTCTAAAGTGACTTTGAAGATGAAGGTGAAATGTAGTATGAGTTCAGAAGAGAAATAAGTGCTTTATGCATGTTATTTGGCTCTTTCCTAGTAATTTCTTAGAAATTAGAGATGTTTTACAAATGTAAATATAGTAAGGTAATTCAATAGTCTATAGTCTTCAAGACAATATAAAACCCTAAATAGAATCCATTATTCAGATCCAATATCCACTCTATGTGTTACAATTGAACACATTTGTGGCTGTTACTGAGGCAACAGGTCAGTGTCAACAAATACTTATTGAGGACCAACTATGTGCTAAGTTCTCTTTCAGTGCTAATAATGTAAAGGACTTGCAGAGCTCCTTATACAGGGTTACATTGCAGTCCTGTGACACAGACAAGAAACATGTAACGAAATAATTTCAGGTACTCATCAGCACCTTCGGGGAGGCCAATACACTTTAATGAAGTAATGAAAGGGAGTGTAACTGGGCTGTTTGGCTGGGTGCTTGGAGAAGGACTTTCCATGGGGATGTCATTGGAGTTGAGATGTGAAGAGGTAAGAAGCAGACAAGTGTGCATGACCTGGGGAAGTACTTCAGTTTGCCCTGCCTTGGTAGCGGCATTCTTGCCTGGAGGCAGTGCAGTTTTGTAGAAGAAAAGACAAAACCAAAGCAGAAATACTGTTTGGGGTATCAGACAACCATGGAGCAGATACCAGCTCTTCAGCATAGCACGTACTAGTTATTTGAACACTTTAAACCTAATCTTTCATATCTTTATGGAGGCAATGTGGCCTTGGAAATCTATTAGAAGAACTTTTACAAAGCTTCTGACACACGGCAGAACCTCAGTAAAGAGAATCTATTATTACCACGTGGCACCCCTTAAGCTATGGGAAGGGAAAGGAATCCACTCAGGGAATAGGCTCTTCCATACAGCCTTTCCTTTTTTTCAGGGTACAGTGCTTCAGAATAAAAGGATACAACTTCAGGTAGAATAAGGACAAAATGTAGCTCTCTTCGAAGGCAATAGAATAGGAACATCTCCCAGTAATGCTACCCTGTCTTCTGATGGCCTCACTGTCCTGTGGATTATAAAATACTATAGTTTTATATTCAGTAGTTGGCCTATTGCTTTAATGATTGTTCAGATACTGCTTCAGATATCCTTACTCCATGGCAAGGAACTTATAACTAACTTTGGGTCTTATACACAGTATTTAGTAAATTGGTTTTAAAGTACAATCCTTTCACAACTGTCCCTCCTCAATTCTGTTTTCTCCACTGCCTTCACACTGGCCTTCTTGGACACAAATGTGATCACATCAATATGCTGTTGAATGTGACTCTTTGTTATCTTCAAGACAAAAATCACACCCCTGGAGTGGTAAGGAGGCCGCATATGCCTGGCCCTCCCTGCCCTCTACCCTTACACTTCATTATGGCCCTCTTATGGCATCAGCCGTACTCTGAGAGCTCACAGTTCCCAGGCCAGCATTTCCCCAAGGCCCTCTGTTCACGTTTTCGGCCCACTCTTCCCTGGCTTATTTGCTTGGGGAAAACTTCCCCTGCCTTAGTCACTTTCTTGTCACTGAGGCAAATTATCCAACACTCACAGTGTAAGAGGTGAGGTTTATTTTGACTCAGTTTCTAGTGATCAGTCCGTCATCAGCTGGCTCCAAACCAAGGAGTTCCTGGTGGAAGGAAGCTGCTCCCGTGACAGCCAGGAAGTAGTAGAGGGAAGGGAGAAGCTAGTGACTCATCTGCAATGAGTCCTCAATTCCAAGCACACGAGACTGTAGGGGAGCATTTTAGATTCAGCTCAAAATGTCTGCTTTTATGAAGATTGCTGAGCATTCACCCTCCTACCACCTCTCTCACATCTGAACACCCCTCATAGAACCCACTGCCCATGCTGCAATTTTCCTGGTGTGTCCATATGTCTTTACATGACTGTGAGCTCCTTAAGGTCACGTACTGATCAGGTCTGGATCCCCAGAGCCTGGTATACAGTAAGCACAAACTGAATATTTGATGAAGAACTGTAACTTTTAAATACTTTTTCTATGATTGACATAAATTTGTATTGTATATTTAAACACTGAAATAGGAAGTCAAAAGACCTGAGTTGAACCCCATTATCATTAAAGCCATTTATTATCTTTGCACATCAAAATGTTATGCTGAGTCCTATGTTTCCTCATTTCAAGTGAGGTTACATATGTTTGCTTATACTGCGGATTCAGGATTACTGGGATGAGGCCGCGCGTGGTGTGTACAGCTGTAGTCCCAGCACCTGGGAGGCTGAACCAGAAGAATCACCACAACTTCGAGGGCAGCCTGAGCTACTTAGACCCCGTATCAAAAAAAAAAAAAAAAAGATTACTGAGATAATCAAATGAGATACTGTATATGAAAGCTTTTTATAATCATATAGCCTTACATAAATACGTTTATTGTTGAATGATTTGAACTTATAGTCTCCTACTGGATAATTTTACTAAGTGTTATGTTGTTCTTTTCCATTGTTTTGAATGTAGTGGAATTATAGTTTGTCAGTAAGATTATGCTTTAACCTTTATTTAAGTTATGAACATTTATTTATAATTACATTTGGCTAGAAACATAGAATTCTTTTTAATGGAAATCTTTGTGTGGCAGTGCTTTTCAGTTCCTCCTCACCTATTACACTTGTAACAAATATTCTTCTCCAGGGTAGGAACTCTGTAGATGTCCATTGATTGATGTCCTATTTTGCCCTTTGCTACTGCCATAAGAGCACTTACTTATGACAGCATAATTTCAATTCAACTTTATGGCTTTTTCAATACAAGACATTTTTAAGACAGCTTTCTCATGTGCGCTGTTCAGCACTTAGTTGCTCAAACTACCAATTTGTGTGATCTACAGAGTGACACTTCATTAATTCTACATTATTGAGGGATCCATAAAAAGAAAACTTCCCATGTAATGAAAGCATGCCCTTTTGAAGTCAGAAATTTAACATAATTAATCACTTTTAGGGATTAATCATTTTTAAGCTTCCAAAACTGTACCTAACATACTGGATAATTCTATTGCATTTTTCTATAGTGGAGTTAAAGGTTGTGGCGATGTGCATGATTCTTTGCCTCATTACTAAATAACACAGAGTGCACGAATGTGCTCTTCAACATGGTCCAGGGGGAAACAGGCATGTAAACAGGACCAAGTGAAAACTGCTATACAGGATGAGCATACCTAATCCAGAAACCCAAAATCTGAAGTGCTCCAAAATCCAAAGCTTTTTTTGAGCACTGATAGGATATCACAAAGGGAAATTTTCACACCTGACCTCATGTGATAGGTCATAGTCAAAATGCAGATACACTAAAAATAGCACACAAAAATTATATATAAATATACATTGATTTGCCAGTTTTTTTACTGAAAGGCCCTTTCTGCCAGCGTAGATTCTGTTGATTAGAGTTTCACATTGTATATCTTGCATCAGTTTAAGACCATCTGTGATTTTCAGAGCAAAGTACAAATTTGATTTTTTAAAAGCAAAGTAAAAATTTAAGAAAAAATTAGGTTTAGAAAAAATCTAGGAATATATCTTTTCTGACTTTTGTTTTTTATAAATATTTCCCATAGTCTTTTAATTTGTCCAGTTTGTTTTTCATTTTTGTTTTTGTCCCCACATGTTATTTTGTCATTTGTTTGTATTTGGTCATTCGAGATTATTTAACCTAGTTTTCTTTCTTTTTTTTTTTTTTTTTTTTTTTTTTTTTTTTTTTTTTTTTTTTTTTTTTTTTTTTGTCTTTTTGAGACAGGGTCTTGCTGTGCAGTTCAGACTGGCCTTGAGCTCACTTTATAGCCCAGGCTGGTCTCAAACTTGCAACGATCCTCTGTCTCAGCCTCCCAAGTGCTGGGATTATAGGCATACACCACCACGCCTGGCTACTAACCTAGTTTTCATGAAAGTCACACTTTTGTGTTGACACTCAGATTGATCCAGATTATCTAATCTTTAAATAAAGTTCATTAGTTTCACAAGTGCAATAGGGACTGGACAGGTCTGGTAGGCACTCAGCTCACCTAGTGGCAGCAGAAGTTCCTAGCTGTCCTAGAGAGCTGACCAGCCACAAGCATTCTGAATGCACACAGTTGGGATGTCGCCAAGAAGAACCAGAGAGTATCATGAATCCCAAGAGTTGGTTAAGGAGAAAGGTGGACCCTGCCGTAGCTGTGTGTGAGGGATTGTGGGGGTGGCATTGGGTATCTAGGGTAGAGAAACTGGGAGGTACCTTTTTATGAGTAGCCCTTGTAGGTTGTTTTAAAGCAGTTGCTATCAAAGTCCCCTGCAGCAGTAGCAACAGAAACATCAACACAATTGGGATTTTTTAGAAATCCTTGCCCCACCTCAGATCTACTGAATCAGAGGTACATGGGTGAAGCCCTGAAATGTGTTTTTTTAACAAGCTTTGTATGTGATTCTGATACATGCTCAGAATGTAGCTGAAGAATTGGACCTTGCCTATAATTGATACACAAATCGTTGAAGAATTGTAATAAGGGACCAAGTTGAGTACAATGTGTGAGATTTTGGGTTTTCTTTAAACCTCTACCTTGGCCTTCTAAAAAGGCGAAAGATTTCTACGATCTGAAGAGAAACCAGAGTATTACCTTGGCCTTCTAAAAGTCACACATACTTATTTTTAGTTTGTTCTGGAGAGTTCAACTTTCTGGATAATTTACTTTGCTGTAGGTCACATGAGCTACTCCTAAAATCTCTTTTACATTCTTGAAATGGCCAATTACTTCATTCATCCAACATTTATTTATTAAGACCTTATGATGTATCAAGCATTATCATAGATGGTTGTGATACATTACTAAAAACAAAGCAAAACAAAAATCCTTGCCTTTGGGAGGCTGACTTTATTGGGAGGGGATGGACAATAGACAGAATAAGTAAATTAGTGTATTAGAAGAAAGTAAAGAGGTAAATGAAACAGAACGAAAAGTAAGGGTTGCTGAGGTGGGGGTGGGGAAATTATATTTCAATAGATCATGAGCCAAGGGCTTCTGAGAAGAGCATGGCGGAGGTGAAAGAGCATGTGCTGTGCAAATATCTGGAGAAAGAAGATTCCTGAAAGAAAGGAGAAATGAAAAGTTCAGAGGCTGAAGGACCCTGGGAACCAGGGAGCAAGAGGAGAAAGAATGAAAGATAAGGTCCTAGTTTCCACTTTCTCGCATTGACATTTGGTTTCCTGGGCTTAATATAAATCACAAATCCAGTGAAATAAACAAGTAGATTACAAGGAGTGATTGAAAAATACAGTGACTTTAAATTTTAAAAGTGTATTTTAAAAAGATATAAAAAAGATATGTTGTCATTAGTCTACCTCAAAATACTCCCCCTTGTTTCATATGGACTTACCTCATTGTCCCTATACTTTGAAGCAATTCTGGAAGTCCTCTTTAGTGAGTGTCTTTATGATCAAAAATGTAAATGCTGTTGCCAAGGGCCACCCAGTGAATGGAAAGGTAGGCTTATAAAAACATTATGGTGTGCTAGACATTGCTTCTTGAATAAAAACTTTTTCATTTTTACCAAAAGAAAGAAACACATTCATCATATGACCTTGGCTACCTTACACACCAGATCTGGCACTGTATGGTTCTGGCTCTTCTCAAAGTCAAAATGATGAAAGGTGAATGTTGTGAAATGATTCAGGACATCAAGGCAGCAATAACAGAGCAACTGAAGACACTCACGAAAGAGGACTCCAGAGCCACTTCAGAAAGTGGCAGGATGGTGGGACAAGCAGGGAGGGGTAGTTCCAGGGGCTTAATGATAATGTGTCTTTCACCATTAAAAAAAAAAAATTAAAAAAAACCAAATATATATATATATATATATATATACATATATATATATATATATATAATTTTTAAATCCCACACTAGATTTTTAGTCATACTTCATATAAGGTTGTCCTCTGGTATCCCTAGGAGAATGGTTGGTTCCAAGACACTCTGAGGATACCAAAACCCAAGGATGATAAACTCCCTTACATGAAGTGTCATAGTGTTGGCAGAAGATACTGTGTACAACCTCCTACATACTTTAAATCATTTTGACATTACTTATCTAATTAATGTAAATTATATGTATATAGTTATCATACTATATTATGAGAGAATAATGACAATAATCTGCATATCCAATATAGACAAATTATTTTTCAAATATTTTCAGTCCATGGTTTGAATCCTTGGATGTAGAACTTGTGTTTACAAAGAATAGAGTATATGTATTCTGATGGAATGGAAAATGGAAAGTTCAATAAGCATTATGGGTTGAGCTTGTTATTCACTCGTATTTATTAAACATCCAGCTACCAAATACCAGGTACATTCAGAGCCACCCGGGAGTGCAGGTTAAGTTGCACCCCAGAGCTGTAGAATGCATAAGCCCTGCACATTGTGCCCCTGTTTTGTCCTGCCTTCGTGGAACTTGCAGCCCACAAACAAAATCAGACATAAGTAGCTGAGCAATGTGTGTTTGAAAAGGGAAAGTGCATTGCACAAGACCTTGATCACAGGCACATCTGCCTCTCCCAGCCCCCTCTTGAGAGAGAGCAGGAAGACTTCCTGGAGGAAGTTACATTTAGCCAAGGCTGGAACTGTGAATAGGATGGATCAGAGTACTGCAGTGCAGGGGGATCTCCAGGCAAAGTGTGGCCTCTGCACAGCCCCAGTGATGAAAGTACATGTGGCCAGCAGTACCACTGAAAGGTCCAGAGGAGTAAAGGGCAAGAAGCAGAGGCTGAAGAAGTAAGCGGGACCAGGGCCAAGTGACCCCATAAGCCTTAAAGAGTACAGGACGATGCAAAGGTTTGGTGGTGTTTTTAAGTAGACTGATGATTCATGGGGGGAGAGTGTTTAGAAACTCAAATATCTCATACAGAAAACAAATTGTAAAAAATAATACATACAAAAGTTTCAATTTCATAAGATTTTTACTGAGCACACACCTGCTAAATACATTCTGAAATGGTCTTGTTCTTTAGGAATAGAGAAGGTAGCTAACAACAGGGCCAAACTAGTTCATGTGTGTTCTTCCTAAGTATTCTTCAACAATTAAAACAGATGTGCTAAATATTAGGGAGGCAGCTGACAGAGTGTATTGTCCATGCCTCAGCATCTCACTGGCCTTGTGTAGATCAGGCAGCAGCAACGCTGACGTTTGCAGACATAAACCGATGCCTAGCCAAACATGTCAGAAACAGGACAGAGGAAAAAAAATACTTCACATCACTCATCAGCAAAGTGAGTAAAAACAGCCCCTCTGAATCCAGCAGTTCTGCCCAAAGGGGTTAACTGATGAATGTGTTGGAATGACAGTAAGGAAATACTATGTTAAAAAATAAGGCACTTTGGCTTACTTAATTTGGACATGTGCTAGCTGTCAATACAATACCATCAAGGAATGAGTGTAACAAAGGACTTCATAAATTCATATGGGGCTCCCTACAACATAAAACACAAGGTCAGTAGTAAAAACCAAATATAAACAAAATGGGGCAAAACCTCCAGTGATTGTAGAATGTAATAGGGTTGCTGATACATGTTTCAGTACGTGTCTCTGCAGGTCCACTAGTTCACATACAGCACTGAGTAAAACATCAGTTTTGCTTTCTCCAATGCTGTCTGATTCTATAAGAACCTGATGAGTTTCTTTGAGAAAGAAGTAGCAGCCCAGTCTAGCTCAGCTGTACTCAATCTGAGTTGCTCTCCTACCTACAAACCCTCACTTCAAAGCAAGGAACATAATGTACAATTTTTTAATGGCTCTAGACCCAGGCACTCAGACTCTCTGCTCTGCGCCTTACCTCAGTGTAAACACCTAATCAAGACTGCCCGTGCTTCAACAATAGCAGCCAAATGCAATTCGAGAACCACAAGCCTTTGAAGTCCTCCTTGCAAAGGCCGGTTTTCTACTCTGGGATAATGACATGCCATGATTGCTGTCTTTGTTGTATCTTTTCAGTAGAGAAGCAATTATAGGCCCCAATTTAACAGAATAGACATTACACAGCTTATGATGCTCAAAATGCAATTTCATTTGATCATTTTCTCAATTTGATTGGTATTAATAGAATGGTTCACCAAAAAGAAAAAAAAAAAATAGCTGGCAGAGGTTGTGTCCCATTCCACTTTCAAAGAGATAATGTAGAAGTATGCTTTGCTTGCCAGCAAGCCTCACCGGGGTGATCCAGCCACTGAGTTCCACCCACACAGCCTGTGGATGACATAGTGCACATCCTTCTTTTCTGGGAAAAGAAGCATCAGACAGTGCATTTTCAGTTTGTAAACTTTTCATCAGAACTATATAAAACATCCCTTCATTGCCAGTGGAAAAATTAGTATCACCAGTGATAAACTGAATTAACTAAACCAAGTGCCCTTTGTTTCTTAGGCATAAAAGTCAGGGAATCTACCTCCTAGGGAATAAGGAATTGAAGCCTTTGCAATAACCCTGGCAAATGTGGCAAAACCTAACGCATGCACAATCTTCAGGTGTTTCTGAAACCAGTACTATGAGAGGGGCCAGGATGGAAACTTGAGAATGGCTCCTTGCCTTGAGCAGCCGCATTTAAAAGTTAGATGTCTCATAGGGTGAAGCTTTCCGTTTGCAGGGGAGGTTAATCCTTCAAAATATGAAGATTACCTCCCCTTGGAATCAGAAGTCCATGACCAAACAGTACTTTGTTTTACTTTAGTAATGAGAATTCAGGCAGAAACATTTTTATTTTTCCAACTTACAGATCAGTGTTTAGGTATTTTAATTTCTACACCATGTACCTACAGTGTGCATATATACAGCAATTATAATTGTAATTTAAAGCAGTTAGAGATGATTAAGGGACAGAGATAGGGACAGGCAAAGTTAGACTCTAGATAGGAGAAACACAATGTTGTCTCTTTCGTGCTGTGCAGCCACATTGAATGATGAAGAATGAGATTATCTTCATTGTCAACTATTTACCTATCACTACCTTGCACATTTTTTTACCTCTTTCTGAATTGAATGGGAGGTTACCCTAAAAAGTATGCAGCAGAGGGAGAATTTCAACACAAGCATGACAGGTTCCAGTGCCACCTTTGTTCCAGACTTGCACCTGGCCACTTCTTACATGTAGAGTCCTGCAGAGAAAATCTCACAAAACAAGTGTAAAGTCCTACAGCTAAATTTAAAAGTCAATTCCATCCATTCAGAAAGAGATGTAACAGGCAGGAACGAGAGAGTGGCCCTGGGGCCCAGCCATGGGGCTGCATCACAGGAGGAATAATGGCAGGAAGGTCCTAACACAGGTCCTCTGGGCAAGACAAGGCATAGGAGGGACACCTGATTCAGCTGCTACTAATGGGGCTGTTGTCTGAAAAAGGATGCACCTATTCTGTGTTACTCCAGAGAGGGAAGGACAGAAAATATGGGAAGGTGTAATTCCATTTGTATAGGAAGAGCTTTCTGGCGCCAAAGTGCTTGGTGATGGAGGACTGCATTCATCATGTATGCAGCAGGGGGTTTTTCTCATCCTCAAGCCATGGCAGGTACACACCTAGTACTGACAGGTGGAACATGACCCTAAGGAAGCAGGTATGTGTCTATTGGAGGGCAGATGAGCATGCAGAAGGGCTGCTGTGGATATCCAGAATCTCTTCCAACATCAAAACTGTGTAAGTTTGCTCCCGCAGTGCATCCTGATGGCTAGAATTTCACATAGCACAGAGACTAACATTTTGATTAAAAACAGACAAGAAATGACCATTCATTGAACAGTTTGGAGTTCTAAATCCTGCCTCCCTCCACCGATGGTCCTTAAAGCTGGCTTGCAGTGTAGACCCACCTGGAGAACATCCCCCTACTTTAAAAAATAGTAAATAGAGAGCTTTAAAAAATACTAATATTTTGAAATTTAAAAGGTCACTCCCAGTGTGATTTAGTGGGCTCAGGATAGAGTTAAAGAATTAATATTTTTTAAAAGCCTCCTAAGTTTTTCCTAATTTCTAAGATTCAGAGTCACTGATCTATATCATTGAGATTCACTGAGGACCAAAACTATTTTTTTTAAAAACTGCAAATTCTGCAGGTTTAGGATATTCCTAGTAAGTGAGGTAGATTAGTAAAACAGTTAAACATGAAGGCTCTGGAGTTATAACAGTACAAATGTGATAAGGTTGTTGCAAGTATTAACACATGCTGTGGATTGTATGCTAAGGGTTTGGGACAGCTGTTACTATTCCGTGAGCGCTGGGTGTATAGAGACATTACTACTACTGTGCTGTCATCATCCTGGAGTAGAGACATCCCGACTTACAATTAACAATAATGCAAAAGTGTGACCACCCACAGTATGAGTATGGCATTTTTAAAATGATGTCAGCTGTTCAACACTTTATTATAACATAGGCTTTGTTAGGTGATCTTGCCTCACTGTAAGCTAATGTCAATATTCTGAGCACATTTAAGGTAAGCTAGTCTAAACTCTGATGTTTGGTAAGCTAGTTGTATTATATGCATTTTCAATTAAGATTAACTTTTTAAAAATTAATTCCATTGGTATACCTTTTGTATACATAATGATCACGTCCATCATAGGGAATTTGTACCTGCTCATAATATATCTTGGTTGTTCTTTTTTGCCCCATCCCCCACCCCCCTTCAAACCTTTTCTCCTTATTTATAAAAGCTTCGTTCCCATTTTTTGCCTTGTTTTTTTCTCTTTCCCTTCCCTTCTTCCTCTCCTCTACCTTATTCTCCTTCTCTGTGAACATTTTCTTCCTGCTTCCCAAATTCTATCGTCCATTTTCGTCCTTATTTACATTTTCTGTTTCTCACACAAGAGAAACAGTGCACTATTTAAACCTATGTATCCAATTTGTTTCACTTAAAAGTATGGTCTCGGTGTGCATACATTTACCTAAACACATCTTGAGTTTTTAAAATGGATTTTTCAGGTCAGCATAATTCAAGGAGCATCTGTATAGTGCTATTTCATCATATTGCTGTGTACATTTTCAAATATTGCTTCAAGTATCTACCAGCAGATAACTTTTAAAATTGAGTTCTCCTAAAAAAATTAGGTCCTCTGAGTATGTATGGAGTATTTAAGGAAGGCATGTTTACCTTGCAGCCATAGACAGGTCGCAGTGTGGCCCACCAGATTATGTGATTTTTAGCAATAGTTTTTCGTGACTTGATTGCGTGGAGCTTGAGCTGATGCTGAGTGGGTGACCATGGCACACTGTGTAGGAGGTCACAGGTCAGCACTCACTGCCTGATATGCTGCCACACAGTCACTCCAGCCAGAATGGCATGCAAGATATTACAGGTCATGTGCACCTGTGTGACTTGTGAGTATGATGTAGTGATCGCCAATAAGAGTATTTCAACTTACCTGCATGAGTATATGCCTGTGAAGACAGGCATTAATTGTTATTAAGCAGGCCTATAAGTTTTCTTATGATTAAACTTGGGATTATTATGTTATTTCATAAAACATTTTAATTAATAAGTTCAAATATAAAAATAAAGTTTTGTTACTTATATACATTAACTTTGTATTTTATACCCAGCCCGAGACAGTTCCTCTTCACGCAATTTGGCCCAGGAAAGCCAAAAGGTTACATACCCACGATCTAAAGTAAGGAGAATTTGAGCTCAAAACACCATTTCTCCCATCATACCTCCAAGAGGAAATATTGTTTATTCTCATTATCCTTGGGAATGATGCAGGTCTCTGAGCACTGAAGAGATGAATTCTTAAAATTAACCAAAAATAACACCTAGCCCTGCAGGACCTCTTTCTAGAGTACACAGACTCAAGCCCCATGACGCTCAGACTGAAATGAATCCAGTTAACATGTTATATATGTTTTACCTCCTTAGATCTCCTACCCCGTCAGAGTAACTGGCAAGACATCTGTTCAGAATGCCGAAGAGATTGAAAATGCTGCCATCGATCCCGAGGACAAATGGCATCAAAGAGCACAACAGCAAAAGGTGACTCGCTAGATTGCATGTTAAGTGTGCTTCAAGTGATGCTGCTAAGTAGAAGTAATGTTTGTTACTGAGTTCTTGTCACTTAAGAGCTTATTTTGATGTCTGAAAATAGTCACTCACCATCCTATAAGAAAGACTTCTCAGCCTGCCAACCTAGTAAGGTTTTTCTAAAGGTTCTGTTTCCTAGAAGAACATCTTCATGTCACATTTTAATCATACAGAGTTAAAACCTCTCACAGAAAGAAAGCATGGGAGAAGAGCAAACAGAGTAAAGGAAGAAGACAGAGGATCCAGGGAAAGGAGTGACAGAGACGTAGATTTATGATTAACTGTAGGTAACTCTGTGTGTTTCAAGAAGCAGTCTTGAGAGAAGGGCGGAGTGCCTCATTTTTGTCCCTTCTCGAGCACCACCTCCTGCGGGGAGATCTCTCAGCCTCTCCCCCGACTCAGGGCCAGTCATATTTGCCGTGTGTCTTTCAGTGCTCCCCATGTTTGCTTTTTACCTACAATGCGGGTTAGGATGGTATTTTCCTCTACATCCCTTACCATAATGTGTTGCCCACAGCTCATGCCCAATAGTCACTGATTGGTTAAGTAAACATTTAATGGTCATTAGCACATCTCCAAGTGAAAATGGCCCTCATTTGAAATTTCTTTTTTCCCTCATACTGGGATCAAACTCAGGGTTCACACGTGCTAGGTAAACTCTCTACCACTGAGCTACATCCCAGCCCTTTGCATTTTTTATTTTGAGACAGGGTCCCACTAAGTTGCCTCAACTGGGCCTGAATTTGTGATCCTCCTGCCCCAGCCTCCTGAGAAACTGGGCTTACAGGTATATACCACCACACTGTGCTGAAAGGTTTTTTTTGTTTTTCTTTTATTGAAAGTTAGCAGATAGTCCACAGAGTCCTCAGTAAATCCATCCTAACAACAAGTAACTGTCACTACTAAGAATATATCTATATGTGAAATAAAAAACAATTCACACAATACATATTTATTGAGTACCTATATTAAGCAGTAGAGATTGAGTGGCACAAGAAATATGATAAAAAAAAAAAAACCAAACAACAAAATTTAAATCTTCAAAAAATCAAACTTGAGCCAGGGATATAGCTCAGTGGCACAGTGCCTGCCTGGCAAGTGCAAGGTCCTGATTTCGATTCCTTGTACCAAAAACAAACAAATTTAAAAAAAGACTCAGTTTCTCAGGATCTTCCTAGGTTCTTCTCAATTCTGAACTCAAAAAATAAAACTTCAAGGATTTTTTAATGGTACATCTATTCTAGGCATTCAAAACTTTAAAGGGAATATGATTATGTAATTATTCTAGTGTAAGTCAGGCATGGTGACATATGCCTGGAATCCCAGCACTTGGGAGACTGAGGCATGAAGATTTCTGCAAGTTTGAGGCGAGCCTGGGCTACAAAGTGAGTTCAAGGCCAGTCTAAACTGCATGATGAGATGCTGTCTCAAAAAGACCAAATTATATTATTATAGTGTAATAATATGAAAGTAGATACAAAATTCAATGAGACTCACAGATCACCTAATTCTGCCCTAAGGAGATAGATGAATGTCTTTAGAAATGAGAGCATTTAAGAAGACTCTGGAAGGAAGAAGGACAGGGAGCTGGACAAGTTAAGTAGGGGCCAGATTCTAGGTTTTTATGATATAAAAAAACTTTAGGCTTTGATTCTATGGAAAAGAGGAAGTCATCAGCAAGTTCTGAGCACTTCAGTGACACAGTCATGCTTACAAGTTTGAAAAATCTCTCTGTGGTCTGAAGGATAAGACAAAAGGGACAGCAAAGCCAGTGAAGTGACCTCCGCTGTGGTTCCTTCAAGGCATGGTAGGAGAATTGGAATAATGGCAAACTGGGCTGTATTATCATCCACACCACATATCACTGGTTAGCTTTTCAGTGTGGCATGTGGATTTGACCACTGGGCTAACCCTCTTCAGGTCAGGATAACACCTGGTGGTCCCCCAGCCCCTGTGTAGAGATGGCTAGGAAAGGGAAGCGACAGATCTGCTTCTCTAGAAGATAAGAGGTGGGTCACAGCGTTGGATTAGTAGTATCAATACCACTGAAGAAAAAGGAAGAAAAAATCTTCTTTTTGGAGAAGAAAGGAGAAAAATCTGAAGATAGGAAGGGGCCTGAATTTGAGTTTGGAGAAGGAGGAATGTGACCTGGTCATAGAACTCAGGAGTGATATCAAAGGTAGCCATGTCCCCGTGCACCATGAACACTGCCTCATGGATTAAACTCTGAGCTTTGCTGAGATGGCCCAAGGATTACGAAGAGAGGGAAAAAGGAAGAAGGGCAAGAGCCCTGCCCTGCATGTAGAGGCCCAGTGAGAGGTGGGAGGAGGAGGCCAGTACAGCCTATCCAGGCAAAGATCCTTGGCTCTGAGAGGAGAGACGGGTGGAGTTGAACTAGAGAATGGATCCAATCAAAGTAGCTTTTGCTTTTTTCAGAGGAGAATTAAGCCATTTATGTGCTGGAAACAATGAGAAACCAGAGAGAGAATGAGGCAAGAAAATAAACGCTAGGAATGGGGCGATGGATGTAGCTCGGTGGTAGAGCACCTGCCTGGTATGTGCAGGGTCCTGCCCCACAAAATAATCTGAAATTGATGATCACTACTTTTTATATGAGAGTCTTGTACATCCTTGAACTCCTCCACATAGGTCTGTCCACAATCATTCTGTGTTCTCCTGGGAGCCTCACAGGCTTTGACATCCCAGCCAATGAGACACCCACAATGAACGCAGTACTTAGCCCAGCACAAGTGCCAGGCATGGGGAGGGAGAACACAGCAGCCACAGGCGACCCTTCCCAGCTGCCTTAGTCAGCTTGGGCTGCAGTAACAAATACCGTAGACTGGGGAGCTTATGTGTGACACCAACGTATTTCTCATAACCCTAGAGACTGAAAAGTCCCAAGTCAAGAACCACCGGGTTCAGTGTCCAGTAAGCGCTACCCGGGGCACTGATGGCACCTTTTCACGTTTCAGTGTGTCCTCCTGAGGTGGAAAGGAATGAGAGAGCTGGCGTGGGCCTCTTTTATGAAAGCACTGACCTGTCTCTTCCGGAGGGCTACATCCTTGTGACCTAATCATCTCCCATATGACCATGTTTTAAAATCACCTTGGAGCTTAGGAATTTTCATATAAATTGGGAAGATACATTCCAGTCATTTCATCAGGTGAGATGCATACTGTTAGGAGAAAAAATGGAAAGCTCCCCCACTCAGTACACATTTAAAAAAATGAACTAAGATCCTCCTCCTTGCCATGTAAAGTGACTCTTGATTTCCTAGACAAGGAGAAAGTAATGACGGTATGCAGGGCATGTAGGACCTTTCACTAAGGAATGTCGGGGAACCCCCCCCCAAGCAACCTTCCCGAAAAGAGCGGCGAATTTGGTTTTGCTTCAGACACTACCATTACGTCTCTCTTCTTCTATTCATCTGAATGGAGTCCTTCCTTTCCAGTAGCGAAAATTAAAGCCAATTGGTGTCTGCTCACCATTCTCATATTATCAAATGAGAATTGTAACTAAAGCCCAAAGGACATGTATTTAATTGTCATTGAGTGCACCAGAAAAACAGATCACAACAGAAGCTCCTCTACCTCAGAGCTGATCCTGGATGCCAGATACAAATCTCAAGACTTGAAGGTTGAGTCAGGCAGCCAAGAGTGGCTTTTGTGTTAGAGCTGACGGGCTTTCTAGTTAGAATCAGAGCTTGCCTTCTTCCTTCTGCCTATAACACGTAAGCAGGAGATTTGTAAGACAGAAAGAGCGAGACACTGCTGTTCACAGAGTTGGGGGCAAACCTCCCCTGAGTGGCACAGTAATAAGTGCACATTAATGACTAAGGACCAGTCTCACTAAGAAATTATCATCCCAGCATTTGGCATCAAGATTTTCTAGTACTAACATTTTGTGTGTGACACGGAAACCTACTACCATTAAGCAGTTATTCTGAGTGCATGCAGGATGTACCGATTGCCAGTGTTGGCAACAAAAGGAGCCCAGTGAGAGAGCAGGATGAAATAGAGGATTTCAGCATTTGATGGAGATTAAATAGCCTGAGAACAGCTCTGTATATTAACTTCAGGGGGCTCAGGTCTTGCCACCTAAAGAGTGACACCTGATGCCTCCATTGTAAGGTAATAAATCTTCAGTAAACCACAGATCTCAAGTAGGCTGCTCGGAAGGTGAGAGAAATCACATCAAACCCATAAATGTCTTCCTTTATGGGGACCGAAATACCATTTCTGGCACTTAAATTTATGTGAATAGCAGATTTAACACTTGAGACAATTGAAGTTTGTAAAAGGATGAGTCCTTGGCCTTGTTGATAAAGCCCTCTGTGCAGAGGACTGCTGTGACCCGTACTGTCAGCAGCAAAGGTGGCAGCGTGACAAAATCAAGTGCTAACCCGGGACTGTAGACCTGGTACCTGAGAGAAGAAATCTGATTAAGTTTTTTTGTGTTCTTGTTTAATTTTTGTTTTGAATGTAAAGAGGAAAGAAAACTGGGACAGTTGTAGTCAGCAGCGGAAAGAGTTTCAAGTCATTTGTTTCTCCAGAGAGTTAAAGGCGGAACAAATATTGAAAAGAATAACATTGTCAGTGTTAACATTTGTAGATCATAGCACAGGGGGCCTCTTTGGATCTTCATGAACATACTGACAGCCATGACAAAAGCCTTTGTGTTTCATGCCCACACCTTTAAGAATGTAAAATAGCAATTTCTTTGGGATCCACTATAAGGAAGGATTCTCTTGGGGTTATCTATTTGCAGAGTCTTCTTGCCTACATTTCCGCCATGCAGCTCAGTATATGGCATGGCAGAAATAACTTTTTTATCTGGATACAGAAAAAAGTTTCCCTTTATTTGGAGCCCTGAAGGTAAAAATTGAAAGTCTGTAGGAATTAATTAGAGCATGGTCCACCCCACAGAAAGTTCAAATTCCGAAGAGAACATAACTACACTTCAAATTTAAAGTCATTCTTACTTAAAAATCTGATAAAACAAATAATATTATAGGTGACTTTCAATTTAATCTCAACCTTACAATTGTAAGTGGTTTATTAGGAAGAGAATACTACTTAACAGTCGTAGGGTTTGCATCAGAAAAGTGGAATAAAAGTTGAACTTATATCACAGCAATGTGACCCTTCTTCATACTGAGCTAAAATAATTTGAGTGAAAGCATGTTTTATTCACTTTAAGATTTTTTTCTCCAATCATCTAATTGTTCCATTTTTCAATCAGTGGTGCATAGATACAGGGCATAGAGGGGTTTTTTGAAGGTATGTGTGTTCAAAAAGAGGGAAATATGCTGTAGTTGTATGACACATTGGTGCATATGTTCATCTTACTGTTTTCAGTAAGCATTTAATCATTCTTTCCAGAGGCCTCTTAACTCAGCTAGTATTTCACAGTGTAATGAGTACTCTATTGCTTAGAAAAGATTCCTAAATGGCTATAGCACAATATTGTTACACAGTGTATCTGTTTTTTAGGGAGTACATTTTGTTGTTACTAGTCTTTAAAGCATAAAGATGGTTCTAAAATTGAAATCTTTCCCCCCAGATATTTGATTGCCTAAGTACAGGCTGTATTAAGAGACAGAAGCAAAACAACCATTGTAGTTTCATACTGTCCTATCACAGCTCAGACTCTTAGAATCCCCTGAATAGGATCTAATTTGTTTCATCTGCTGAAGTCATTTCTACCTTCTGACCTGTACGAGTAAGCAGAGCTGATAATCTGAGCTGTGTTTCATACTGAAGTTGTATTTGGTCAGTAAAACAAATCATTGGTGTTTTCTGGATAGGATATTTGAAATATTCATTCAGTTCAAATAAGCTTGCATAGTTTGCTGTAGATTTATTCTGTTTCGAGACTTCCGGGAAGATGGCGACCGGGTAGGCAGCAGAGAGAGAACCTCCCAGAGGATTACCACCCAAACAATGAAATATAGCAATATGAAGACAGAAATAAGGACTTCCGGGAAGAAGATGACCAGCCGAGAGAGCGAGTGCGGAGGGAAGAACGGCTTCAGCTCCTGAACCTGACAGAGAACGCGCTACTGGGACAAACTGCACCAAACCGGGCAGCGCTCCGGGATCCCGCTCAGAACCCCACCCCCGCAGCCAGCGCTGCGCGAACTGGAGCAACAGCGACCGGCTGGCGGGATTTCTGAGTCGGGGAAAATCTCCATCCAGGGAAAAACATCTGAACGGCACTCCTGTCTGCACGATCACAGGGTGAGTTAAGTGCGCTCTAACCGGTTTTTCCTGAATCGGGAAGAAGCTCAGCCCAGCGAGAGACATCAAAGCAGCTTTAAGGACTGCGGGATCTCCCGGGTGGGAAGAACTACTTAGGCGCCCCAACAGGTTTTGTGAGGGGGGAAGGAGCTCCACCCAGGGAGGAACACCTGAGTGGCCTATCTGCAAGAATCCTGGGGTGGCGAGCTGTTTATTCGCCCCGCCCAGGTCTTGGGGTAGGGAGTAGAAGCGGAAATCTCAGCAGACAGCTTAAGGGACATTCTCCCAAAGAGAAGTAACCATTGGAG